>JBBPOE010000615.1:0-17545 GCA_038091295.1 Tylopilus felleus | reverse complement strand
ATCTTCACTCTTGCCACACAAGGTCTCGCCCTCTACTTCTCAGTTTGCCATTGAGTGCCACTGACGAAGGTCTCTCCCTTGCTCTAGCCTAACAGCCAGCTCTTGAGTGAGTTTGGTCGTTTCAAGAAGTGTGTTGCAGCATTGATGAAGGATGTGTAGTCTGCATCTGAGAGGTTGGGTGGTCGGTCAGGAGTGTCAAGGAAGTCATGAATCCTAGCAATCTGCACTTCTTTGATGACTGCTTTTGGTAAGTGAGGTGGCTTAGGATCCTTCATAGATGGATATGAATCTGCGGAAATGAAGATAGAGTGTCAGTGATTGTCAGTTGGTAGGGTCCTAGCAAAGTGAGTGGATTCTCCAGGTAGAGAGACATGATTATTGAGCAAGTGAACTGAGAATGAATATGCATTGTCCAGCCAGTCTTTGAAGTTGTCATCTTCTGGAGGATCATCCTTGGATGACGGACAATGAGACAGGCCATCCACCCCCATGTGATGGGTGGTGGGAACATGAACAAGGGGAAACATGAACAACAGAATGCCTGGCCCTAGAATTGGGATTAGCAATAATTAGGATTAGATTAGCAAGGATTAGGATTAGGATTAAGATTAGGATTAGTAATTATAATGATGGATGCTATGGAGCTATGGAGATAGGGAACTATGGACTATTACCAATGTTGGTTGTTGACACTGCCACATTGCTATGAGGCTACAGTGCTATGGGCTCCTTTGGAATACTTTGGGTTGCTATGAGTTGTTATGGTTGTGAATCAGGTTTTTTGTGGTTTGCTGATGTGCATGGAGGTGTCATTGTTGGTCCAACATCCTTTACCTAACACTTTGAGAGACAGGCTGGAATTATGTTCCAGAATGGAACAGATGCAAACCTATTGGCTGGCAAACAGTTTTTTTGCAGTATGTTCACTTCCAAGCTAGGCAACAATGTTGTAGGAACCATATTCTTTGTTGGTGAGGAGAGACTTTTGAATGTTGGCCCACTTCTTGTTGAGTACCTCTCTGTTGATAAATTTCAATGATTCATTGGGCTTTACAGAGAGCACACTGCTAGAGGGAAGTGGTGAGACAAAATCAAAGGAATTTGTTCATGATAGTAATTTCTTTGCTAGCTGAGAAGGGAGAGAAGTGAATCAGTACTGTTTCAAAGGGGCTTAGAGAAGGAGACACTAGGTACATGCTATGTTTATCCATGAATAGTGCTTCAGACTTCCTCTAAAGGATTTTTCAACTTGGTGATCTTGAGAGCTTGTGCAAGTGGAGCCTAATTGTCACCAATGGCAATCATGAAGGTGGTGAACATGGTGATGAAAGGGTTCACTCCTTGACACTTTTTTTTTTTTTTCCCTTTGCAATGCTCTCAGGGTGTGGAGGCAGCCATATCAGTGATCTGTTCAACAGTGGCATTGGAGGCAACATTAAAACTCTGTGGAGGAAGTGGCTGTGGTAGAACACCTGCAAATATGAATAATGTAAAGAAGGAGAGTGCATGGAGGGAGTTCACACTTCCAGTCGTAGCATCCAAGGCTGCTTGCATCATGTCAGCAGTGTTCTCCCTATGATGGTAGATAGGAGAATTCCAAGTCAGTATGGAAGTGCTCACCTTCTTCTGCATGATTGTGCTGACTTATATTGAGGTCTGGCCAGAATTCTGAGCTTCAGGTGAAAGGACCCATGCACTGGCATGCTTGACAATGTCACAAGATTGGCATGAAGTGACAATATGTTGAAGATGTCAGAGTGAACATAGTGGATATAGTTGTCAGAAATGATGTATTCACAGAGCATCCAAATATAATATTGTTGGAGGAGAGCATTGATCTTGTAGGTAGCAGTGCTGGATCTTCATCTCCTTTGAGAGGACACAGTCCCACCAGTCTTGCTTCTATGCTTGCATTAACTTGAATATTGGCTGAACACCTTCCTTTGCAGTTTCCTTGTACAAATGAATACACAGGTTTATGGACAGGTGAACAGCAAGCAAATCACTATCCTCCTTCATGATAACCAATGCTGTCCATTACAACATACCTGTTAGTAATCAAAATTGATGACATGAAGGCCATGCATGTTGCTCACCTTTGTCACATACAGCAATGAACCACTTCCCATTCAACTCAATGATGGACTTGTACTGGTTGACTCGCTACTGACATGCTTTCATCTCTGAGATGATATAAGAGTGGTGGGATGAAGAGCAGACAAAGAACATTCACAAGCCACAGAAAGGCATCAATTATGGATTGGGAATGTACAATCATCATGTCCATAAATTTAAATTAGGTTAATTCAAATTCTCCAGTCACTTGGTGGAAAATTATGCTATTATGTTACTGACAGTACTCAACTGTGAACTACACAGTTCTGCTGGTTTGGAGTTCTGGTCTCAGAACCACCATTTGGGAACAATTTCAGAAATTTCTCTTATGGCTGTATATTTGCTCAAACTTTTTAGCTTCTATTTGACAAAATACCCATTACTACACTTTCCAATACTGCTGGTCATAGAGGCTGGTCTTGTATACATATTTTCGCCCTGTTTACGAGCACCTCCGAGTCAGCCAGTTTCCTTCATCTTAGGCAGTGATTGAGCATTGGACAACCTTTGCACTTTCTAGACCTGTTAGTTCCCTAAAATATCAATGTGAAGGAAGATCCTAAAGTGCAGTCATAGATGTAAGAAAAGCAGGTCAAAAAGTCTAAGTGAATATACCAAGTGTTATAAATAACTGTATAGCACTTCTGATGCTTCTGGTGCTTCCAAGCCTGGAATAGTAGGGGAAAAACCCTGGTTCTGGTGGTTCCAAGACGGGAACTCAAAACCTGTGGAGTGTTGTGGTTCATGGTTGAATATTATGCAATAAATTTACATAAAATATATAAATTGCCACATGTATTAACATTAGATGATTAATCAATTACTAAGGCAAGAGCATACCCACAGTTACCCTGAATCCACTGCCCTCATCCATATTTATCAGCATGAATACCAAAGAAACAAAGTCAGCATCAAGTGCCTTGCAGAAGAAAATTCCCATTGTCATACATATGTCTATGTCCTCTGATGATGTGAGTCAAGGTGAAAGATTGGGAGTGAAGCTGACTGAGATATAGCTCATCAGGGATTGGTCAACCAGTGATGTGCTTCAGGGCAGTACTTGATGCTCAATGTTGATTGAAAGCAACTTGGGTGAAGATAGCAGATATACTTATACCAGAAAGCATGACATCTTCAGACTCATTAAGAGTTGATCAAGTGGCAAAGAAAGTGGTAAAGAACAGTATTGGAAAATGGAATATTTCATCATCAATTGGATTTCCAGGGTCATGCAAATACAATAAGATGGATTTTGGAGTGGATGCTGAAAAGAATATTCAAGGTCAGTATGGTGAGGTTGATGAAGACAATGATATAGAGGTAACTTCACCTACTGACATATACTCCATGGCATTGGTGAATGGAGGTGACATCAGTTGAGAGAACAACATTGTTTCAGATGAGATAGAGATGGACAAGATCAAGATTGAAAGGGTGTGTAAAGAACAGGGTGAGAAGGAAAATGGGAAAATGTGGGATGTGGGAATGGTAAGTGAGTATGAACAGTGGGAAGAGGGGGGTGGACAGCAGAGAGGCTAAAAGATTTGGAAGAATAGTGTGAAGAACCAGAAAAAAATGAATCTGAAGCTTTCTTGAGAGAAGGATCTTTACAAGGCGGCATTCCTGCGAGAAAAAGGTTACAAGGCAAAATTAAAGATGCCTACATATTTCATGGAGAAAATTCAAGCAGAATGATGGTATGAGGAGTTTCAGTGGACAGCATCAGAACTGAACAGGTTTCTGACACTGGTAAGAAGGAAAGGTGGGTTAATGAATACTTTTGCAAAGAACCCATGGTTGGAGTCATCCTGTGCATGGGATTGCCTATCAGCAGTCATGGTATACCAGATGCTACAGAGAGATTTCACATGTCCAATGTATGTGAGAGGGAAGTATGGACATACATAACAACCAAGCTTTGTTTCATTTGATTATGCAAATGCCAGGAGGTGATGTAAGTTATGGATGGGAAATGGAGAGATAAATGTTTCCTGACTTATCTTAGGATGTTGGTTGTAAAAATGAAGTTACCATGTAAGCACATGGCATGTGCAGGGTGCATAACACAGTTGTGGATGATGACATATGAAAATCAGAGTAGGGGAAAAAGGTTCTCATGTCCACATTGCCATGCACTGAGCACATCACTTTCAGAACTGAAGGTGAGATGAGTGATGAACATGCCATTCATTCATGCAACAAATGTGACCAAGTTGGTGGAGGGTCTTGTGGATGGGCTGTGCATGGCAATGGACAAATAAAACAAGAGAGTGGCTTACCTTCCATACCCAAATGCAAAGGAGGCATATGAGCAATGGTCTGGGAAGAATACTCCAGCAAGATGGTGCAGGCAAGCAACTACGTTGTAAGTGGGCTGATCAATGAGCATAGATTATGAACTTACCAGTGGAATACCAACAGGGCAAAGATACTGGGTGTCTATGAACACCAGGGATCTTCTGAATGCTCTTCTAAGATTTGAGCCAAAGAATGATGAATGGGAGAGGATGTTGCCTTATTCTCCCCCTAGGCAGAGACGTCCCGCTGACCTGCATGAAATACCTTCCATGCAGAGTCATATATCTCATATACCTTATACATATCTCTCACAACCTTTTTCCTAGTTGTTGCCAAAGATGCACAACTCAAATTGTTCCAACTATGTGTTATCACACCCGGAATAATTAATTCCCCTTTATCTATTGAGTATTTCAACTCTACCTTTTACCATACTATACTATACACCAAGGACTATCTATCCACCAAATTTCTTTCCCATACCTTACTTATTTGTTTCTCTATTAATTTCTCTTTCTAATACCTATGGCAAGGAAGGTATCCTACATGGAAATCAAATTAAAGAAATCCCTGGGAATATCTGACTTAGCCAAGATGAGGCAGTATGGGAAAGGATGTCATCCATACACAGGCACAGCCACTCTTATCTTATCTTGTCTCATCTTGAGATAAGTGAGATCTGTAATCAAGACAATGCCTGTCAATCAAGATCCTTATTGTCAACCTGTCAACCTGTCAAACTATCAAACTGTTAATCTGTCAGATGTCACAGCATGGCAATCTTCAGATTTGCACAGTTAGAAATCTGTCATTCAAAGACAAGTGACAGGCACAGCCATTTGACTGTGCATTTGACTGTGCAAAGACTCACACTGACTCATTTCTTCAAATGACACCACTTTTATTTACCAAAATAGTCAGTACATAGCCTCCTAGTTTTGGTTCAAAAGGAACTCAATTTTGGGCCAAGGAATGCATCAGACAATTGGATAGAATCTATTCTTCATAGGATATCATCTATCAGGGTAGAATCCCCCCTCTATTTCTCTCTCTCTCTCTAGTAAGTTCTCAGGGCAGGAATTGAGTAGAGTATTTAGAAGAGATCTAGCACTTATTCTGACTAGCCATAGAGCAGTAGAATAGTGTAGTAGATTCTCTAGCATTCCCTACAGAAAATCAGCTAGAAAGCAATAGGCTTTCTGTTTTCTGTCCCTTCCTTGAGTTATCCTTCCATCAGCTAGTATCAATATAAGTGGACATTAGCCTCCCATTTGACTAGGGTCTGAAGTGAGCTCACTATCCTTTCTGCAACCTCAAATAGTTGCTATTCAATTCTTGGACATTTCCTACAAAGTCAAACAGCAGGACGACATTATGTCAGTGCTGTTTTGCACTGGTGCTCATGTCAAGGCTGACAAGTCCATTTCTTCTTGCAGATGCATCACAAATCTCTACAACATCATCCTTCAGCTAGGACAGTTGACAAGATTCAACATGTTGTTTGAATTACAGCAGTTTGCATCCTCCCTGGCCTACAGTCAAGTGGTGGATCCACTCGTACTATTGACCCCTCCTATTAGTGAATCTCCATCAGAAAGCAGACACTGTATCTTCAGAGCCTTTGTGACAATATGCAAAGCTCATCCAGACAGTGAAGGACATGTACATCTGCCTAAGCAGGGATAATGCCTGACCAGGTTTACCCATGGGGTTGAAAGTCATTGATAACCTGAGCAATATTTGCTGTGGATACTGCTTCCTTGAAGAGCCACCATTTCAGGACAATGAGGACTTATTTTTCCTCTCCATTGTGGAGCAACGAAGACTTGGAACTGTCATGGCAGATGGGACTTGGGTCCATGATCACATCACAGTGAGAGAATTTTTGGACACTGTGGATAGGCTCTGAGGCCATGTTATACACACCCTCTATGTTAGTGCCCACTTCTCAACTTGCATGATGCAATTCCTGCAACACCAGATCAGGAATGCCAACTGTCCTCACAATCTCTTTTTTCAAAGGGAAGAGGCCTTTTTCTTTACCAAGTACAGCAAGCCAGACAGATGAAGGGTAGGGACAGCTGCATTCTTGTGGTCTTGTTGGAGCCTCTCAGAAAGCTACTGCTGATCCTGTTTGGTGGTAGTTTCAGGAAGGCACAAGTGATCATTGCTGGTGTTGAGTATGGGGAGGAAGCATGTTGGTTGTACCGAACATACATTTTCTGCACTGTCATTCCCACTTGATGGGTGGGCTGAGTGCATCTTATTTTAGCTATATTTGTGTTGTAAATGGAAAGCAGATCACTCCCAAGGTGTTCTACAGGGCCCTTCCAAAAAGAAATCATGAGATGTTTGACTGCCAATAGGGTGCAAAGGACTTCCGACAAGGCATGATCACACTGGCACATGAGTTTATCTCTCCCAATGAGTCTTTCACTTGCACCAACGACATCCTTGCTGAGGTTGCAGACCATTCCGCCGACATCAACATGGCTCACTATGCAATTGTTCACAGCGCACTACCCTGCATGACCAACAATGAGATGAACAAGCATCTATGGCATGCAGAGGAATGGGGAAGCTTGCTTGGCCTGGGTCCAATTCTGCCTCCTGAACCTGTGCATGCTGTACACAGGAAGACCCACTCCACAAAGACTACTGAAGGAAATGAGCTAGCTGCACAAATTGTAGCACAGGTTGTCGAGGTGGTTATGAACAGGCTCATAGACCTAGGGCTTACACAGAATATGATTGACATATTGGAGTGTGCAGCAAGCAAGCAGTTGTCCCTACCAGAGCGCAAGCTCAATGAGCATTTGTCATTCACTCCCTCCACCTCATATGCTGCCAGGTTTCCTGAAGAGTCACAGTTATTTTTGAACCTGAACAAAGGAAGTCCTCAGTTGGCTGCCTTGAGTTACTTGTCTTACAATGGTGGTCCTTTTGAGGATTTCGAGACAATGCCCACCACTCCAAATTCAACATCCATGACTGGCATGATAAGGTCACATTAGTGAGAAGGCAGCATCTGTTCGATATGTAACCTAAGAGTCCAGACAAAGGCCATCTACTGCATGTTTGACCACACGATCAATGCAGGAGGGTCATCACTGAATCAAATCAAGTGATAGAGTCCCACATTCATTGAAGCGACCACGCCTGCACCATGCCACTGAAGAAGGTGACAAGGAGATGGAGGTAGCTCATCCTTCCTACAATAGACTTGTATGCAGAAATGGCCAGGATCATGATTCCATGAGTGACTTTATTGCATGGGAGATCCCAACACCTACACAATCAGGCAAGCAATGTTCCAGTTCCTCTGCCAGGGAGGAGGAATTCCTCTCCCTCATCAACATAAAAAATCCATCAATGGACAATGAGTATGACCTGCAGGAAAACATCCAACATGCCATGAGGGAGCTGCTGAATGGTCCTCATGCATGGGAGAAGAGCAGGGCTCAAATGCTTGCCATTGTAATGGTCATGTAATGGAAGCAAGACACCGCTGTCATGATATGGGTGGTGGCAGCAAAAGCATGCTCTGGATGGTCCTGCTGCTTTTAGATAAAAGAATCCAGCCAATCATCGTCTGCCTATACTCGGTCCTGCTTAATGAACAATGCAAAAGAGTGCAGGATGCTGGTCTGAAGGCAGCCAATTTCAGGGTTAGCAAGGACCCTCCCAAGGACATGCAGATCTTGTTTGTGCAAGTAGAGCATGTCTCCCAGAAAAGTGTGTTCCTGTTCAGCAAACCTCCCAACCACGCATGCTAAGGACTGGGAAGAGATAGATATCGATGGAGAGCTTGCCAAACAGGACATCCACTTGGAGTCTGAGACTGATGTTGTCAATGATAACATTCCTAGATGCAATGACTAGAGGTTCTCCTTGTCTTAGCTCACTGAGTGAGTTTGGTTGTTGCAGTATCAGCCATTTGACAAGGAAGTGAGAGATTTGAGACACTATTGATAGTATAGAAGACTATTAATCATTACTACTTCAGGAGATTAGTTGTCGCTGGTACAACATACCACTACTCTATTAAGTTGATGCTGGTACAACACACCACTGCCTCTATCGCTTGTTGATCTATTGGTCTTTGTGACTGACCATATGTTTGTTTGTGTTTGTTATTGAGCCACCCGATTGATCTCAGTCTTGAGTGACATCAGGAAGAACACCCACATTATTGGTTGCCAACTTAGTTAGTCTACCTGACCGTGAACAGATTATGTGCTAGAGATATATACTCCCTGTTCATTCATCTGTGACTCAGAGCTTATTTGCCCTTTTGGGTTTCTGTATGACCAGTTAAGGAAGGACTGTCTGAATTCTCTATGGAATTATTGTCAAATTATCCTCTCCCCCCTCCCAAAGTGGACTCCTTATATAGATACAGGCAGTCACTACACTATTTTCATAAATAGAAATTCAACAGTGGTGTCATTTTAAGTTGCCAATCAGAAAAAGACTTGAAAGTGGTGGCACTTTGAAGATCAGCCAATCAGATAACAGTGAAAAGTGGTGCCACTTTTGAAAAATGGACCAATCAGATATATTCTGACCTGGTGGCTGTGTCATGAGTCAGAATGAGTTATTTTTGAAAATGTCAAAATCTGATGGCTGTGCCAGATCTTGGTAGATGCAACATAGCCATAGCACAGCCACAGGCTTGGCATTTGAGCAAAAGCTACATATAGCCTCTAGAAAATTTGCCACACTTTCTGCACTTAGCTAAGCTCAATAGTTCTCATGGAATTTCATGTTTTATATTTTCCATGTATTTTTCACTAGGCTTGCTAGAGAGTGGTAAGATTCAAAACTTCATAGAAAACTGAGTTCTGAAGTGATAGGTTTAAAACTTGGTGGAAAAATAGACATATAAAAGTGAAGTATTCCGAGATACTGAGAAAATATTCCTGATGAATCAATCACAAGGAATTTAAGAAGTTGATATACATTGCTGAATAAAAATGATTCCAGCTATAGAAGTGCTTGAGAAGTTCTAAGGATGATTTGGGGTAATCTTTACTATTCATGACACTACTCAAATTGTATTTTAATGGGTATTTGTAGTGTGCTTTGCACACCACATCAAGGTTAGGCATTGCAATGATTTTCAAGATCACTGTATGTACTCGCACTGCATATACCTCGAATACTTCTGGCACTTCAGATACTTCAGATGCTTCCAGCAGTTCTGGCACTAGACTTAAAATGGAACTTGTTGACACTTCCTCTACTGGAAATACTTTGGGTACTTCAGGCTGTGGGGTTCTGAGTGTCAATGGGGCTTCCAGTACTTGCACTGCACATACCTGCAATACTTCCAGGACTTTTGATGCCTCTGATGCTTTTGGCTCTTCCGATGCCAGTGGCACTTGCACCACTCAACTTAGAACAGAATCCATCACTTCATCTACTGCCAACAATTCAGGTACTTCCAAGGCCTCTGCTTCTAACACTTTTGACCCTTCTGACACTCCAATTTCCATTGAATTGGAACTGTTTTTGGATCCTGAAGTCCATATAGAGCATGTGATTGCATCAAACTCCTGTCAGAGAATGAATGATTGTAGAAACTTATAAAACTAGCTTTAATTGGACATCTACCTTTGTAGCCTGTCTCTGACCACCTGTCATTACACTTGGTTGGGAATAGTTCTCCAACTCACTCTGGGAAGATGCCTACACTGTTTAAGATATCCAAAGTAAAAAAATGCAATGAAGAGGACCAATGGATTTCTGTACATTGGAAGATTCTCTCTCTTCTGAGTATCTTTTGAGTTGTGTATATTGTGAAGAGGGATGAATGACTTTTGGAAGACTAGGATTCCAAACCAGAAACAATCTTGGAATTCAACAAGTGCTTTCTATATCTCTTCTGATCTCTCTTACTTTTTTGTACTTCTGTTTTGTGGAGTCCACCAAACTTGGAAATGGTGTTGATTCCAATGAAAGATCTTAGCTTTCCAGGAGAACTGTCCTGTCTAAACAAGGGGGGTCATGTTTGGTGACTGGGTGGTGAATAGGATAAAACTGACTTGTTATATGAAATATGAAGATTTTTGTGATTTGACTGGTCTAACAGTTTTTGGAAGCTGTGGTCTTTGAGTAAGAAAGGCCTTGTAGTTTGGAATTTATTGATAGATATACAGTCATCTGATGAGGAATTCATGATAATGTAGAAGTAAAGCAAATCAGCTTAACTGGCTTAATGCTGCATATATTTTGCTTGCCATCTTTGGTCTTGATTTAAGTTAGATATGAACCATCTGTATGCTATTAATGTATGTATGCCAGATACAGCAAATATGATGCATTGTATTTTTGCATTATATCCTGCCATGAACTATTGGCTAATTTTGAGGTGTCATCATATGGTGTCCAAATGGGTACTTGTCTGCCATTACTGTCACCAGCTCTCTGTCATCCTCCACACTTCTTTCCTGTGTTTAAATCTGTGCCATATATATGGCTTTGCTTTACAGCAGGTGCACATTTTGCTGTAGGTCTATATTACATGATCTGTACTCATCAAAAAGTCATGTCATTGAACTGTCAGAACATCAGAATAATCAAATATGTGTTATGACTGGCCTATGGTGAGGTTGGTTGTAGCCCTAGATAAGTTGTAGTGTTCTAAGGTTCGAGGGTTCTGAGGACAACTGTTGCTAGGAGTCTGAACTAGACTTGGTTGTATAGCGTCTACTCAGAAGTAAGACAGTGACTTAGAGAAGTCTGAGGTTTTGAGAAGGGTGATGTATTCTTAGGGAGGTCAAGACTAGAGAATACAGGAGGTGAGAGCAGCTATTTAAGTAAGACAGCATCACGCACAGACCATGTGGCTGTGCATTGAAAGAGGAATTTGAGGCTGAGAAAGGTAACCAAGACCAAGTGATATGAGAATAAAGGCAGAGAAAGATGTGTCAGCATTTATGTAAGTAGAAGAACAGAATGAAGAAGACACTGCACTGATACAAGACAGAGGTAAAAGGCTAGAGAGAAACATAGGACGAGTCAAGAGACGAGGATGTGTAGAAAGAAAAGTTATCATAGATGAAAGAAAGGAAGATAAGTGGCAAATCATAACAATATGTAGTCCAAATCGACAGAGGCTGAAGAATAAAAACTAGTTATTCTTGATGCTGCAAATGAGCAGGTGAAAACAGTGGGGATCTCAAGCAGTGACCAACTAGGAAGGATTAGTGGGATAACAACTAGGCAGGTCACAAATCATATATTGACTGGATGATTACAAGTGGTGGCTAAGTATAACTGTATAACCCAACAAAGAGCTGTCAATGCGACAGAGTAGCTCATTTGGCAGTGTTCAATGTTCAAAGATTCAAGTCCCAATCACAGCCATCATCACCTGGACTCAAGTATTCAAACACCTGTAGACCATACATTGATATAATCTGTGCTTGCATGATTGCAATTTGCTTTTAGTAGGTGAATCACGGCCACACACAGGCTGTGATGTCTTCCCACTTTCCCGAAAACTGTCTAGGTATAATTGTATTCCTGGGTGTTCGCGTCATGTCAACCCCATCGACGCAAGGTTATGCAAGGATAAGGCCGACAAGGAAGGATGACCATGAGTATGCATGCGAGAGAGACCTTGGATATGAAATCCAAGAAGAGCCTGCTGAAGATGCAAAGTCTCCAATAAGACTCAGACAGGCACGGAGCCTTTCCTGCAACATCCAAGTTAAGAAGCACCAGGGAGAGATAGTATGACAGAGCAGGCAAAGATTCAGCAATTCCAAGGAGGTACCTGCAAGTACTTGAGTAAGACAACTTAACTGAGATGATGGAATGAACTCACCAACCGAAGCAGAGACTACGTCCCCGGGGAGCAGTGCATCCATCTGCAATGTTGTTCACTTGGAATCACGGAGACGCTGTATTGAATACAGATATGGATATGGTTCTGAATCCTGTCAGTGTTTTGAACTAATGAGCCCAGATGAGCCCTGAACTGCTATATCATTTAGCAACATGGTCGTTCATTTCGTTGGTGCCTAGCACCTTCATGAAGGCCTTCATCATGACAAAAATAGACCAAGGGCGATCTGGAGTCCACATTGTTACTAGTACTCACATTGGGCGAAAAACATCTTTGGATACGGAACATATTATACATGATGAGCACACCTCACAAAAAACGGAATGGGAAGTAACAAGTGGTATATCTCTTCACTGATCTCTACAACTGTCCATTGTAAATTGCAGCAGTCACTATTGCATTGCACAATGCCATCTTTTTTAGTAATGTCAATAAAGCAAAAATTGCAGTGGCAGCCATGCTTCACAGTGAAGACATCACCTTTCCAGCCTATGATGACCTGCTCATCAGTGACTGCATTCTCTATAGCAATGTTGGTGGCCTGGTGCTCCAATGCCTTCACGCAATGCTGACCACTTGCCGCTTGGATGACGTACTTCGTTGGTGTATCTGATGTCATCTCAAGGATGGGCAAATTCTCCTCCAGATGTGGATATTTACTATAGGTATCTTCCTTACAATAAGAGTGTTTTATCACAAGCGGGATCAAGTTCCTTGTATTGAATCAGTTGCAGCCATTCGCAAGGTAGGATTGAAGCAGCTTGGTCACCTCTGGAGTTTCTAACTTCCACTTGTTCCACTCGCCAAAATGGGCTGGGTGCTCGAGGAGGTCATACTGTGCATACCCAATGATTGTGGCATTCATGGCCTTCTCTTGAGCCTGGGCCCATACAGCTTTCTTATCCATCCCTGTAGTGGCCAATGATGGACCCTGGTCCAGATGGAAACCGTCAACCGCTTTCCATTCCATATCACCAATTAAATACGGTAAATTCTTGCTCATATGGTATGATTTGTGTACCTTGGATGTATTTTCCTTTGCACTGTCTTTTCATGGCATTGTATGTCCTATGTTTCATTTTGTTGGTATGGGGGGTTATTCGGTTCAAAAATGTATCCATCTGCTTGGTCAGCCGTTACTAAGTGAAGGCTAAGTCCCGTGGACCGTGCACCATGTGGGGATATGAAAGGATGGTACCGCTGACTGGTACTATATAAAAAGGTTCTCACTCCAGAACTCCAGACCATTCTCCATTCACAGACCGACATCTTTTTCCTCAACATCATCACTGTCAACTGGACATCTTAGTATGCATCACGAACACCCACTTTCATGATATCATTGTACTCTATGAATCCCAATGAATGACCCCCAATTGTTGTATCCAAGTCCAAAGGCCTAACACTATGTTGCCTTGGATTGCCAGATTTCACGAGACTCTGTGCAAAGAGTTGTGTGTAGAAAATTTATTTGCACCAGGCTTGCCCTACTACATAGGCATGTCTGGCTCTACAACCGGTAAAGAACCAAAGCTTTTCTCACCACCAGTAATATACGAGCACTGAATTACCCACCCTTCGTCCAATTTTCTACTTTACTGACACTTGAGGATCCATAGCCCATAGAAAACAGAAAGAAATAGAGGTGAAAGGATACCCTTGGTAAATGCCACCGGGAACTGTAAGATCATGGCACTGGAAAAGATATGTCAATGCAAGGTGGATTGACATTGAACAGATACACTTGCTTGCAAAGAGACCACATGAATTTTGATAGTTACTTCACCGACCTAAGCTTCCCAACTATGGCCGTGATGTGTGGCCGGAGACAATGTGGATATGGACCTAACTGTGGTGCTTGTAAGTGGTTGCTGGGAGGCCATGTCAGACTTATATGCCAGCATCCCAGTTTGATCTCAGTGATCACGGAACGGGCTGTGCTCAAAGCAGAACAGGATCCAATGACACTCACACAAACCCATTCCCACAACACAGTCACGTGGGTGGTTTAGCATTGCTGTTTTTAGATGGGTTGGTCAGAAATCCCGACCAACCCATCCCAAAGTGGCAGACCTTCCTGAGATGCACACACAAGTAAGACTGTGGCATATCATCTGCACTTGTCCACAATGGGTTTCTCTGGTTTCTCCAAAGCTGAAGTGAGTGGCTTGCACCATCAATGTCCAGACACTCTTGCAAATATCCATACCTGCGACACCTGTGCCAGGCTCGCAAAACGCAGCAAGCGCATCAAAAATGGCACCCTTGAGTTTGAGGGAAATACCAAGGGGAACAAGCGACATGAGAGTTGGAATGGTGTGGAATTGGGTGTTAGAAGAGATGGCAAGGTGAACAGCAATGGTGGGAAGAAGGCGGAGGAAGGATTGTCTGAATATGTCCTTGGGTCTAATGGGAATATGCTGTGGGGGCCACTGAGCAGTTGGATAAAGAAATTGTGAGGCAGTGAGCGAGTTGAACCCACCAAGGATCATGGCAAGGGACTGCTCAGAAGGGAGGTTGGTGTGGGAACTCTGAGCAGGAGAAGCTCAGGATTCAAGAAGGGAGAATATCATAGACCACAATATTGAGGATCCAGCATTGTACGACCGCCTCAAGGGAGGAAGTTGTACATGAGCTCACTATATTGCTGACCCCTGGCGAGGCCCGAAAGCATGTCGTATGGAGCCATGGTCATGTTCATGTCGCGGACTTGGGTAGACCACATGGCCCACTGCAGAAACGATGGAAGTTTACCTGCCGACATTTCCATGATATGCAAGTACAAGAGACCACATTCATCTCCCGACAGTTGTGCACCTCAGAACTGCAATGCACGTTCAGGTGGAAGAGACATGTAGAGGACGCCAAAGAGGGAATACAATGTGGCGATGTCCTTCCTCAGAGTGGGATGGGCTTTTTTTTTAGTGCAGGCAGGAGCAACAGACTTGAACATCCTCGACCGATCCATGTGAATGCTTGCAAGGATATCTTCTTGCCCCTGCTTGATCTTGTGTAGCTTGGAGAAGCTGGTGTACATGAGCAGGGACCGAATGAGGATGTTGCACATGTCGAGTATGGGCAGCATGAACTGGTCCATGAAAAACTCCCCTTGTGACTGCTCTTGTTGTTCCAGAACGAGCTGGATATTGTGTGCACATGTTTTTGGAACTGAATGAGGGTTGCAGTGAGGTAGGTGAAGGCGTCGCCTTGAATGGCATTCTATATCTGAGATTCAATCTCTTCCGTTTTTCAGCCTTCTTGGTCCTCCAAGCTGGGGTCGTGATGTCTCGTCTCTATCATGAAGAGGGTCCACTTGAGAACGGTTGTTACGCTCGCTCCCCTCTTCGCCCCTATTCTGCCACTATCATTATTTGCCATACCCGGGGATTGAACTCCCAACCTCACTACAACACTGATCACTACTGATCACTACACTCCTTATCCTAAGCATCGCTTCTGGTCTAGACCCTCGCACAGCCTTATGGCTGTCCGCCTGCTGTTTGCCTCATGTCCACCTTATGTCCATTTCATGAACAGCCCTATGGCTATTCACCTCATGTCTACCACATGTTTACCTCATAATCGCCTCATGCTCACCTCATGCTGACTCCCTTTATCATGCATATCACACAGCCTCGCATCTAGGTCCCTCATGTATTTCATCTCCACTCTATGACCCCTATCCGTCCTCATGCTTGCCTCATGTCTCCATGCTATCCCTCATATATTCCTCATGGCTCGCATTCGTCCTATAGGGTATAATCCACTTATCTAGGCTATGCTCCTCATGTTTCTGTCATGTACTGTAGCATAGGATATCTATAGATCTAGTGTACACAAGTGTAAACCCCTAGACAGTATATAAAGCCCAAGCGCACTCGACTGATTTCCCCCAGTCTTGTTCACTTGGAGATTTCCCATCTTCACTCTTGCCACACAAGGTCTCACCACTTACTTCTCAGTTTGCCATTGAGTGCCACTGACGAAGGTCTCTCCCTTGCTCTAGCTTAACCACCAGCTCTTGAGTGAGTTTGGTCGTTTCAACAGTTGCCTTGAGACCAGGCTGCTTCTGGGCTGAGGTGGAAGCAAGCTGTCATTTCATGTAGGCGGTGGCAAGTACGTAGAAAGTCATAGTGTTGCTCAGATTGACCGCAAGCCGGTCCATCGACTTTTGAACATCGTTTGGAGGAAAGTAACCAAGACAGGCGATCTGGTAATAGACCATGTGCATGATCCATCTCTGCTCTTCAGTGGTAGCGTGGTTGCAGATGCATTGACTGGACATCCCTATATGCCAAGGTCAATGCACTGCCCTAGATGCTGAACACGGAGGTACTATTTGCCCATGGTCTTAAAGAGCTCGTTGAGTATGCTGTTGAGATCATCCACAGACAGCAACCCCTTGACGACCGAAGAGTACTTGCTGGCTTCATACAATATGTTAGAGAAGTCTCCAGATCCAGCCTGAATTGAAGCTCGGATCACTTCTATCAGATACTCACACGGCACAAGAATGTGTTTGCCATACACTGCATCTGGATCTTTGGTCCTGCACGGAATGAGCTTGATGTAGGTCTTGGTGAGGTTCTTCTCCTTGAGGCCATACACTGCATGTTCGTGGTCCTTCTGGAGGATCTCAGGGTGCATTCTACCCACATACACTGGGGGAAACATGCCTGAGGGAGAATGAGGTGGAGTAGTAGACCAGAGTCGTTCTACCCATTGACTCTGACGAGAGCCATTGCCTGAGTGTCTCATGAGTCGTAAATGCCTTGTTAAAATGGCCGTACACATAGCAACGCATACCATGAAAATTTGTGGGAAATCACTTATCCTCTCTATTCAGCCCTGTTAGGTACTCCCTTCACATTAGGTCCTAAGGCTTTAGCCGTTATATAGAAGCAGTTTTAACTCATGCTATATCAGTTCTATCCCATCCCGACTGTTTCAAGGTGTGCGTAATGTATTGTGTCAAAAACATTGACCGCTCACTGCTGAATCTATCTGATATCTAGTTCCTCAGCCTGGTTGATGCCCTGGCTGTAGGAACCACCATTGATGATCACTTCCAGTATCAGGGACGTCGAGAAACAGCTACCACAAGAGCCTAATTATGTTACGCGTAGCGTAGAACAAGCAAGCGTACACTCTGAATAGTAGTACGAAGACTATGAAGAGACGAGATGCGTGCACTCAGTAGTAGCACGAAGACTAATAGTGATGTCTTGCGGCGAAAGTCGCGCTAAGATCGAGATCAACCTCACTCGATGAAGCGGT
>JBBPOE010000614.1:0-17554 GCA_038091295.1 Tylopilus felleus | reverse complement strand
CCTTTGTCACATGACCAAGCTATGTAAGTCTTTAGGGGCTAATACTATGTACATAGTGAGTGTAGTCAATTAGGATAACTTGGTAGTTGTATAGGTACAAGGGAGAGATTTGTTCATATCTCAACGGGGAAAATTGGGAAAAATATGGGAATTTGGGATCAATTAGGTCATGTTTGGATCTATTTGTCCCTGTGGTGTTGAAGGATTTGCATGGTTAGATAAGCGGGAAATATTTGTTCTTTCTGACTCCGCATGCATTTATGAGCATGCAGGTCAGCGCGCGATACCTTGATGCCGCACACTTCACGGAGGGCAAGATGTCAGGTCGTTTTTCTACCAGGACTTCCAGAAACTAGTGTGGTTTGAGAGAAAGCAATCAAGGAAATAATTGATTTACCATGAGCATCAAGAGAATGTAAAATATGAATATATCTTCTTCCACATTCAATCGCATGAGCGTCAACTTCGCCAGTGTGCCTGTACAAGGCATTGATCCAGTGCTGAGTCGACTCTGTAACCCAAGTGAGCGAGCGGATTTGGGATCCTGTACTCAGCAGGACATCATCTTGCTAGGACATCTCCACAGGGAATTGGACGACGATTGGGCATGGGGATGGGCTTGAGATGACGCGGTGGGCCCAGGTGTAACAACAAACTTTGTGCCAATACTGCCGAGAGCTTCCCAGATCCAAACTCCGAACATCTCTAATTTTGGACGCGATCTATCGTTCTGCAATACACTGTACACTAACTCCAGAAACAAGTTTTAAGCTGGTCTAGTCTCAGTCCATTGAATTCCACACACTGTCGACTTCACATGAAGAATATTTGCAACACTGGTGCAGTGATATAGTTAGTTTAGCCGGAATGTAACCGGAGTATGGACCAGCCCATCTAAAGGAGGAAGCCAAATTACAGCTTGAATGGGCTGTCACCAGACTACACACCCAAATGAAGCCTAGGTATATTAGACATTTGACGGAAATCGTTAGCAGCGTGTGAGCGAGACATCATGTGTGTGTGATTACAACATGTTTGTAACAGTTTGTATATTACTTACACATCGCTGGTGTGAGAACGGCTGTGGGGCACTTCGTGCGAGACGTCTGATGGAAGTTGGATGGAGATCTGTCGGACATTCAATATTTTCCCACAAGCCTGCGTGGCAAGCAAGAAAAAAAAACCACAGAGTACAATTGAACACACAGGCAAATATGAAGCACAACAACTGGGCTACAAGGCCTGTGCTAAGTAAAACCACACAGTAGTATATGTATAGATTCTTTTATACTTGGCAAATTTTTTGACAAGTACCGAAGCATATTGATGGAATTTCAATAGACTTGCTTTCGAACTTAGTGGAATTCTTGCTAAGTATTTTGAAACCCATATATATATCACTTATTTGAGGAAGTTGTAAAGGTCTTGTAGTGTATTGGTTATGATTGCGCACAATGAACTGAGTGTTCGTGTATTCGAATCATGCTGATTGATTTTTTTTTGGCTTGCCACCCGTGGGAAAATGCCCAACGTTTCAACGGACCTCCACCAGACGTCTCGTCCAACATCCACACGATGACTAAGCTGATGCACGTGTGATGTGGTACGGAAATTGTTGCTCACACCCCCCATCAACGTCAGGCGGACATCAACTTACTTCGACGTTCACAGAACGTAAGTTTCACTTGGGTGTGTAGCTGGGAACTACTACGACATGTTTAGCCGAATTTAAGTTGGGTCCAAATACTACTGCAAGACGTAGAGACGTACGGTAGATACAATTCGTCGTACCCAATAAATACCAGAATGCTAAAACTACACGTCACAATTCGAGTCTTGCTTTTGTAATACATCCAAAATTGCGGCAAGAAGTTTGGTTTGCTGACTTATATCTTGCCGTAACTCCTTCATAAACTCTAAAGAGTTTAAGTTGTCATCAGACAAAGGAGGTAGATCCGAGCCACTGGCAAGAAGACCTGGGGACCGCAGGCGACGACGTTTGATTGGCCGTGGTGGTTGGATTGGTACAGAACTAAACCTATCTGTGTTCATCAATCCGCCAAGGTTATGGTATGGAGTCTGTAGTGTATTGTTACGATGCCAATCCGCACATAGACAGTTCACTGGCGTACCATCGGCTGATCATCTGATCGCTTTCGTTTCAGGGTTGGGCGACTGATATCACTTTGCGATGCGAGAGCGTGTGAGTCTACTGCAACAACCTCATAGTTCAGGGTGGTAGCCCTCATCGGCTGCATGTGTACCTGTGAGTATACATGCACAAACTGTCGCATTCTATACTCACTGGCAAAGGTAGCTCAGCAACTTGAAGGACGATCCCAAGGGGACTCATCAGAGGCGGGGAGGGAAATGTGGGCTTGTCAGCCTGACTACAGATAGACTGACTGTTTTCGTCATGAGGGACACCTTGCCCGATGTCTTCCCCCCTTACTTGACTCCATTCATTGTAGGAATTTCGATTGGAGCAGGATGACAACACAGGACAGCTGAAATCTGAACTACTGTCGGGGTCAGAGAGGTGCATCAAAGGTGGGACACGGTTTTTGGGCATGTCAGGAAGGGGACTGAAGTGACGGTGGGCTTACTTACCTATAAATTCACGGGACCTACTGGGTCGATGGTCCCTGCCTCCCTGACTGCTTTAGGGTTCAAATCAATCTCAGAGAACCTGTTTCTTAATATGTCTTCATGCTTGCGCTCTGCACAAGGCAATACGTCATCTTACATGTTAGTCTGGAGACCATACCGTCTACGAGGCAGATTGTCAATATGGTGAGCTTGTGGTCGAGAAAGAAACGTACAACTTGAAGGTCTTCCAGCATATGGCAACCGGACCTGGAGGATTACCTGTGCAATTTCAAACTAGACTGGCGACAAAAGAGGTAGCCGCATTTGGACGGACTTCAACATGTAAGTTCCTCTCTGACCTTGTGCACGGCGAGCTCGACCGCACCAGCTGTTTCAAACAACACTAAGTTGGACTATGTTTGACCATCACCTGCACTCCTCCTCGTCCATCCGTGCTCACTCAGGAAACTCCAATGGTCTCCTCATCACCCATGGTAGCCCCAACCCATCGTCCCTCCTGTCGCGCCTTTGGCACCATCCTGCCCATTTGCCACTCCCGTTTTCCCGCCACTGATGGCATATCCCATCCCCGAGCCATGGGTGGAGGAGCCTAGAATGACTGCGTATTCGCCAACGTCACGGCTAAACTGAGCAGACCCGTCCCACCAAGCTACACGATCTCTAACCCGAGCTCGTCATCGACAATGGTTTCCTCGAACGACTGCACGAGATGCTCGCTGACAGTAAGTCCTGTTTCCTGTCGAGTTTGAATTCTGGCTGAAGACCGCACAGGTCATCACAAACACGGCCGCAGTGCTGATGGATATCCACACTATCGCCGGTCAGGACGTAGACCATCCCAATGATGGTGTATGTCAGGCATCCATAGTAAAACAACACCAGAATGTGCTGGTGCATCTCCTCCGTCTTGACGAGCACCGTAAACAGATCGCGGAGCAGAAAGGGATACAAATACGACGTGAGTAACATCCTGCTCCACTTCTGGCAAGAGGTGTTTGATGATGGCCTGCTTCGCCACCTCCTTGCCTCCGTCAAGCCGTCCGTGGCGTTGTGACTTCGATCCAGGCAATCGTGTAGCCGATGCCAGTGAGCCCCTAGCACTGGCAAAATCCTCTTTCACCCAGATTACGTGCTAGTCTCTCTCGCAAATGGCGCGTCTGCTGCAAGACCGCCTTGACCGCGTCCATTATGCTGTCCCATCTTGAACGTCTCATAGTTGCCTCCGCGCCAAATCTACACGGGATAATTGGAATCTTGCGCTCCAAAACACAAACTCGCCCGTGCCGTTACGGAACTGCGACGCACCCATGACCATATAGGGTTTGGACTTCAGAATCGAGATCCCCACCGCGCGAATCCAGTCGGGGAACGGGATGGTCGTTGCTGGGAGCGTCAACGGCCGAACGATGGGAAGGATGACTTTACCGACGCCCTTGCACAACGGACAAATGTATTCCTTTCAAAGAACGTTTTCTCTGGATGGTTCCGTGTTGCATGTGAGTGCGAACAAGCGTGGGGAGATTCGTCATAGCAAGGGGTCCATTGGTCGACCGGAGTGTGTTTAACCGGTTATTACATAACACCCCACTGAGTACCCTACTAGTACAAGCCATGCTCGCGTCCTTTATCTCTGCCCACCACCACGACCCCCTCTTCACCGCTCTATCCAGATGGCTTGATAGCTTCGATATGGATATGAAAACATGCCTCCCTTCTACCGAGCGTATTCGTTCTGTTCTTGCGTATGTTTAAAGCGTCAAACACGACACCACGGTCTCCACTTGATACGCCTGATGTAGAGCATGAATGCGATCGGCTGGAAGACGAGTGGAGAAAGGATACAGAACTCGGCTCGGAGATCGCGCAGAGAAAGAAGTCCATGGGTGAGCGAGGCATCAAATTGACCGCCGTGTTGTTGGCTAGCAGGAGGATGCTCAGGCTCGGTATGTCATTGCATCGCCTTTCTTTTCCCAGCCAGTGCTTGATGTCCGGCAGATGATCTGTCGCTCGACGGTCGACGGTCATATATCCGAAAACAAAATGGACTCGATACGAGAGCGGTTCTGTTCGTATTGATCCCCGTCAGTCCCGCAGAACTAGACGAGTTCGTTAAGAGATGAGTGCACAGCATGTTTTTTCTGCTTGCCTGACTCTTTCAGTTTGCAAGATGCACTGTATGAGCCCGCCGTAGACTACTAGTACACTTCACACTTGAAATGGGTCCGTCGAAAGCGCCACAGACATTTGCAAACATCATCCTATAACCCGCCCTCTCTGATTCCCGTTGACGCTATCAGTGCACGTCTGCTTCGCCCCAAAGGTTGGACTGTCCGATACGAATACAAGATAGCCCTGCTTCGCGGAGTTTAGTGAAGACGAAGTCACACTTAAGTCTGTTCCATACCTCCTCACACTTTATCGACCATTTCACAGAATACCTCACCAGGGACCAATTCTCAGATATTTGTCATATTGCGCCGGCCTCGACGGAAGACGATACCACGAGGGACGATGTTCTAGTCGAACAGGCCGAAATATCCGACATAGAGCGAATCGTGGACATCGACTTTGATCGGTCAAATGCTGTTCCTTCACTGGCATGCATGGAGTAGATAACGCAAGCTTTATCTGTGTCTTGATATTCTCAGCTCGATCTGTCCCCCTCTCTGCTGCTTACGTGCTCTGTGTCATTGCCTTGTAGGTACTACCATATTCACGTTACATCCTTGTCTCATGCGTTCAGAATGCCGTGGTGCGGTAGAAATTGGACCTCTTTAACATCTATACAACACGAGTTCAAGTGGTAGACTAATGAATGGATGGATTTTGTTCTATTCGGCACGAAGGGTGTTCTCCAGTATTCTCATTTCTGGCCTGCGAGAATTTGTTGTGGTTGCCGCACCGTCTGGTCGAGTCAAGATCCTCTTCCCACTGTGACATATGCTGCTTTGACGCTGCTATCTATGACCGGATTAGCAATAGGAGTCTACCATGAGCAACCTGTGCATCCAGTGATACAGGTCCGAACGGGGCTTGACGTTGGATAACCTGGGTAAGCATGAGCTATGGGAAGACCGGGGATCCCTACACGGACCGGTTACACTTACATCGAATCATCCATTCATCAGGCAAGTCCACGTTCGTGGACATGCGAGGTGTGCCTTTGTTATTAGAGTCAACATCACTCATCTGTACTTCTTAGCGTCGACGTTCATAAATCCGGTAAGTCTACTTTCAAGAAGTAGGTCGGCCCTCCTGCTCGCGCTAGATATCCCTTGAGGTCGACCACGAAGTGGCTTTGAAAGGGCGAAAAGGCGCGTCGTAAGAGTCAGCTACCGCAACAAAGGTAAGACCGACGACCTGAACCCAGCAGAGATGTGGACATGACAAAAAACCGCGAGCTCCCCGAAAATACCAGCCCCAATGAAGGCAGGTCTCGCCAGTTGTTCTGTGCGAAGTGACTGGGAATCGAGTAAGGATGAGCGCCTAAGACACGAGGCGCTTTGTAAACAAGGCCGAATTAGAGAACACGCGTTTTTGAGGCAACACTGTAGCTTACCACGAGTAAACCAGAACATCCGTTTCTCTGACGCCTCGAGACTTGTGGATGTACACCATTGACGAAGATGTCGTCGACGAAGCCGGGTGTGTGATAGTCCTCTGAAGCGATTGTACAACGCTGACACTCAAGTCAGACCGTAATACAAAACAGGTTCTTGAAGCCGCCTCCGATGGAGTGTGGTCAGTTACGTTCCATCCAGACGGAATGTATTTTTCCAGCGGGACGAGGAATGGGATTCAACAATGGCGACTTGCAGATGGTCAGGATGTGGGAAAGCAACCCGGCATGGACGTGGGCGCGATTTCTGTGTCAAGGGATCAAAAGTGGGTAGTGTGTGGAACCGTAGTCTATGGAATCAAATTTGCTCCTGACAGCGATCGTATTGCCACTCTCTGTTCAAGTTACGGCGACTTGCCCATCCGAATCTTCGACAGCAACAACGGTGACCAGCTCCTCTCCATCGAGAACTTGATGACTTATCCCGCTCCGTTGACTCCCATTGCTTGGTCCACGGATAGTCAACGACTCTTCGCCATATCCAATGGTCATAAGATCAAGTCATTTGATTCTTCCACCGGATCCCAACTGGCCGAATGGCAAATCCATGCAAACGGCGACCCGAAAAACATGTCTATCGCAGTCTCTCCAAACAACAACTTGTTCATTGCTTCCTCCTCTGGTCATTTCCTATCTTTTTGGGACACATCGACTCACACTCAGCTGGGTATCATCGAGGACACTGAGCGGATATATTCTATCACCTTTTCGCACGATGTTAGTCATCTCGCCAGAGGATCCTTAGGCTCAGGGAGAATCATCGTCTGGGATCTCGGTGGTATCGTTCCGGAGTCCTATCTCCCCACCAAAGTAAGCATCCTTATGTCGATATTAACATTTATTCATCGTCTTTGTTTTCGTGCACGCGTGAAATCCTTGTTGGACCCGAACCCAGAGTGTCAGTGGTCATCATGCTCAGCTATCGACAGCCGTACAAACGCTCGTGATTAAAAATGCGAGCTCGGAAAGGCCACCGGAGCAGGAGACCGGCAACCAAGAAGAAGCTCTGTTAGAGGTAGATCAAGTATGGTTCCACCCCAAATGGATTGCGCTGACGGTGGTGACAGACCGAACTACCACAGAGCTCATCTGTGCCATTGTTTGATTACGAGGAGGTAGGTAGCGAGAGGGTCTTCTCTGCCTTGTGTTAACAACATATGGTAGCCTCCATCTCCAGTTGCGGATGAAAACCCTTTTGAGCCCAGTCTGATGCCACCGGATGCATCCCAGGCTAACCCCTACCCTCCTCCTAGTCCAGCGATGATCTTGTCTGTGGAAACGCCCCACCCAAGGCCAAATCCTGACAATGAAGGGTTATCCAAAGGAAATCAACATCGACCACGCATTGAGCGTTGATTCAGAACAATGATGAAGAGGGGCAACCGTGATTGGACACCTCCATCGACAATGTCCCCCGGGCCACGGGTAAAAGTGAGTGTACTCTTTTGTCGTTGATAGGGCATGGACATCTGACCAGTCAGCTCAGCGGACGGTTACAAAGTCCACTGTTCGACCACAGGCTCGTTCACGCTTTAATCTGTTTGTGAACACCATTAATTATTAAAAAACCCGAACCAAAACCCGTGGCGTCCAACGAACCACCCAAGACCACTCCGCACTCGGAAGCCGGTCTTGCCAATGATCCCGATGACACGAAACCCGAGCCCCTGGGTGTCCAGCACGTTGAGGTGATGGTTATCTTCGTGCCCTCGGAAGCTGAGGCTCACGTTTATTCTTGTAGCAAGGGCCTGAAGAACCCTCGTACAATATTTCTTGTTTGATATCGATACCTTCGTGGCTTTGTTGCGGTCATAGGGGACATTGTGGTGGGAGATGTTAGACCAGTTACGCCACGTTGCGAATGATGATCCCGTTGTCTCCTATCACAAGACCATCCGTTACTAGTCACGGTCTCAGTGATGGATCATGTATATGACCGCCGATATAATGTACAACACACAACATTGGTAGCATACAAAATATTATATCGTACCAGAGCAGCGATAGTTGTGCGAAAACTGCCGATCGGAGCCTTGTTCGAATCACATACATGAACAAGTTAGCAAGGGTAAAACCAGTCTCCCGATTTTCAAACGTTCTGGTGCGGCACTAGGGGATGCGAGTTATTTCCTGTACGGGCATCTCCGTCGCGCCCGTCGTCGTTCTGAGAGAAGACCTTCATGCCCATGACCACAAACAAGATGATAACCAGAACCTTGACGCTGAGGGTCGCGACAGTGGCATGTTCCTTCGGACAGAATATCTGTACTGCAAGCGCCGCAGAGAAGTGTGTGATCCTGGACACCACGTGAGCAACGCGTGAACGCAGGCGACGATGGGGTTCAAACGACGATATACGATGATACGAATGAGGCGATGGGGAGACTTTGCGTGATGGGAAGACCTGCCATGTGCCAGTCTTCATTTGACTGATCATCCGAATGGCTCCCAATGGCTTCCAGCTCTCCAAGGTCTTGAGTCAACGTGAAAGTTCACAGCGAGCATTTCTTTCCACTGCGAAAGAGGAGATATCCGGCAACGCAAAGCGAGCGAGACTCACAAGATGGTATACCGCCCAACTCCTGGAACCATGTGAGCAAAGCATGAATGAATGCGGTGATGTGTTGAGGTGACTTGCGACCATGTGAGCGAGGGAGGCGATCGGGAGACTGGAAAGACACGCCATGCGGGTCCTCGTGTGACTGAGCGTCCACACAACTTCCAGCTGTGCTTGGTGATGGGCTAACGTCAACCCTGAGCCGATGTGGCATTGGCCGTGAATTTCGGGACCTAGATAAATCACGATTGATGACGCGCGCAGGGTGCCGCGCCTTCGGTGGGGGCGTTTGTTGAGACAAAGAACTCGGATGCAGGGATGAGCTATGGTGCAGTACGAAGGAGCAGAGGACACTGCGAAGGGGGAAGGGACGCTGAGGGCTCACATTTGATGAGCGAACACGTTCAGAGTTGGCACCTGGATGAAGAATGCTCGTGGTTAGTTAGTAAACAACGATGAAGTGGTCATATCTTCTGCCTTGAATTAATTGAGTGCTCCTTTGTGTCGCTGATCCACTGGCAAACAAATGCAAACAAGCACGGTCCAACCAATCATGGCAGCAGGATAGACTCGGACTTGTAGTGGGTCTGATAGTACTGACTTCCTTTTTCGTCCAGCTCGCCGCTGTAATTGATACCGTTTTAGTTGGCTACACCTGGTTCACATGAGGCCCACTCGATAAATCACTTAAATACCGACCGTGCGGCGAGATCCCTCACTCCCCGCTTTCCTACTCCCGCATCAGCATGGAAACCTTGAAAAACATGCTGTCTCCGTTGGGAATGAACACCAACGCCATTCAGGACACTCTGGTACTATACCCTGCACAGCATTTCTGTCACCACACGCTGAGCTGTCCTCCACAGAAACTCGTCGTCATCGGAGGGACCGTCGAAACGGCGAGAAGAGCTTCTATTTCCGCGTGGAATGGTTTCGTCGACTGTATGCTCTTGGCTCCCTGTATCGCCAAGCCTGCTCATCCATGTCCATAGCGTTCTTCCTCACCGCGCACTTTAGCCAGGAGGATTACCCTTATGACTGGTGCGCACCGTCTTGTATATTTCTTGGGTTTCGGAACTGACGAACCACAGGTTAATGCATTGGGTGTCCAAGGTGAGCGGGGGGTTCCCACTATCGCAGTTTCTGCGTCGCTCATGCGTGATATTAGCAACCCGCATGGGGACGTAGTCGTGAATTTGAAATAACGACGCGTTCCGTCAGTAGAAATGGTCTCACGCAATCAACCACCGGCGACTTGGAAGATGATGAAGTTGATGACGAAGATGCCCATGGCCGTCGAAAACGGAAAGTAGCGTTCATACCAAGTTTAGGTAGAGTTCGACACACACTGGCACGAGTCAACTTCCCAGGCGCCCGGTTCTGATGATGTGTTGGCAGGTACCACTCATACAATATATTACCGTGGTCATTGGTTAAGGGTATGTACTCGACTATTATCGTGTCCTCGGAGAACTCATTCATCCCCGCCATCGAAGATAATGCGGACAAAACGTTGCGCGGACAATGTTCACGGTACATCTCTCAAAATCAGGTAAGTAGTCATCTGCCGTCCATCTCGTTTGGCTCACTTGGGTTGTAGTGTCGTCGCTCGCAACAATGACATTCTCAAGAGACTAGTCCTAGAAGCCAAGCGCGAATACGAGAAAGATGCTGAGCATCGTGTTCACATTTTCATGGCTGATACGTGAGTTGGCACTTCCGTAACATGATGCTCCACTTACACGAGCGCGCGCTTGTCAGAACCTATGGTCGTTGGAGATGGAATGGAGCCCGTCAAAAACGGCCACTGAGTTCTATCGTGCTCCAACCAGGAGTGAAAGATATGCTCTTGATTGATTGCAGGGACTTCCTGTGTTCGGAGGATTGGTGAGTGTGGTCTAGAAGCTTCCCAGGTGACTATATAATACGTTCATCTCGCAGGTATGCCGAAAGAGGTTGGTGACAATGCTAATGTGTGATCATTCCCGCTCATCGGATGGCATGCGTAGGTATTCCATTCCGCCGAGGATACTTGCTGTATGGTGTTCCAGGAAGGTATGACAACTCGCACGATAGCATGCGCCGAACACTGATCCATCCCTACACAGTGGGAAGACATCGCTGATTCATTCGTTGGCTGGTGAACTGGGTCTGGACATTTATGTCGTTAGCTTGTCATCAAAGGGGTAGTGCTATTTGCATTCATGTTTCGGAACCTGCTGACGAGTTCACACAGGATGAGTGATAATACATTGACGACATTAATGGGTCATGTACCGTCTAGGTTGGTTTGTGTGTTTCCTCTCAGGAACTATGCTGAGCTGCTTGATTTCAGATGTATCTTGCTTCTTGAAGATTTGGACGCTGCTTTCACGCGTTCTGTCAGTCGTGATTCGTCATCCACTGGCATGCCCACTTCGCTTTCATCGGCGCGTAACAATAATGATACAAATGATGGCTCTACGCTTAGTCTTAGCGGCTTATTGAACAGCCTTGACGGTGTTGCGGCGGCAGAGGGCCGGTAAGCATTCCATGCCACGTTGCGCGGTTTTTGCTTACGTTCGCACCCCTGGATGTTGAGTTTACTGTTTGCCACGACCAACCATATCGAGCGTCTCGATCCAGCGCTTAGCCGACCAGGTCGCATGGACGTGTGGGTGAACTTTACGCATGCAACAAAGTGGCAAGCAGAGGGCATCTTCAAACGCTTCTTCCCTACCTCGTCATCGACAGAGGCCACGTCACGAGAAACGACTGACGTGTCGCAGAAGAACCTTCCTATCCCCAAACGTAAAGCCCCCGGGCATTCCATTACAGTGCTCGAAGAGGCTGAGATTGCGGAGCTTGCCAAACGGTTTGCTGATGCCATCCCCGAGGGCGAACTCAGCGTGAGTCCCCATTTGAATTTTGGGTTCAGTCCCACTGATACCCGTGTCTTGATAGGTGGCGGGGTTGCAAGGATACCTGCTCAAGAATAAAGTTCGTCCTAGGGAGTGTGTGGACGAAGTTCGCGACTGGTGTGTTGATAAGTACCGGAAGATTTCCGACAGGTGGTGACATCGCTTCCCAGGATCATCCAAGAACGTGAGACACGCGAAAAACTCAAGAGGGAAAAGGCTGAGGTACGTGTACACGATGCGTATGTCAATGACAAACCGTTGACGTTGTTTCGGCAGCGCGAAGCCAAGGAAAAGAAGGAGGTATGCAGTGGCAGTTCGGATCTTGACAACCATACATTGACTGACTGCACTGGCTTGCAGGCAGAGGAGAGGGAACGTAAAGAGGTACTCGTTTTCGTCGCCATGCTCGCATGTGCTGATCTATTTCCCGAATCTAGCAAGAAGAGAAGGACTCGGAGACGTGGGAGGTGAGTTGTCACCCTTCTTGACGCCATGGCTTAACTTCTCTCCTACCCCCGTAGAAACTCGACCGAAGAGATCGATCCAAATCTAAAAAGGCCCATCGTGCAATAGCTACGATGAAGCAAGGTACCGCGCCGGCCACCGCTGCTACCACAAACATGAGTTCTTTGTCATCCGCCGACGCTGTCATTCCCGTCATCCACAGCGAATCCGCGTCTTCCCCGGAGTCGGATATGAGTAGCGGAGGCATTGAAGCGGACTCGGAAGAAAGCATGACGTCGGAGGAGCCGGATCAGCCAGCCTGCGCCACGCCCAATGCCAAGCAGCCTGCCACCAAGGATAAGTGGATTTCCGTTCGGGGTCAAGGGCCGCCAGCACCACTACGTCCTGGACCACGTCGACAAACAGGGCTACCAAGTCTGTCTTGTCCACCGGCTTGATTTCTTTCGTCGCTACCTTCGTTGATGCTTCTACTCCTTTCAATTTATCTATTCGTTCAGCTCGGGGAACCATTAGTTTTATCGGGTTTTGCGTTTCCTTGTTTCTTTCTGGTCGGTGCACAAAGCAGTTTACTCTGCTTTAGGTCTCGGTGAATTAATCGGTTGTAGCGTCTGTTCTCTTTATATCTACCACAATGTAATTACATGAATGCGTCGTACTAAAGTACTGGCGGGTTGTCAAGGGTTCCCGGATGAGGAAAAGACAAGTACTATAGGTACGGCAATCACATCTGAGAAGTGGTCAAGGTCATCTCTGTCAATCCCTAAGCACCTCAACGAATTGCCCGGAGCGACACCTCACCGAGCATTTCTCCTCAGCAAATGCCATGACCTACGATCCCCTCTCCACTGTTCTCGACGGCATACTAGCAGTACTTCAATGCTGACTTTGGTTGGATGGCGTCGAACAGAACTGTTTGTGGACACCGGGAAATCCATGACAGTCTCCTTGTCTGTGCGGGAAATCTTCACTCGAGATGGGGTCGTTCAACCGCGTGAGAGAGCAGCCCAGCTGACCGTGACGAAAGAATCAGTGGACGTCACTTCAAGCTGCATATTCGAATGGCAATACAACGGCTTTCAAGCCGGGGCCAACGTTCGATAGAGAGGTTCTGGGGATGATTTCGAGAACGGAGGGGATGAACGCGAACACACCTCAAGGCCTCACCCGTCGCCCTTGTGCCTTGGACTTACCGTTGACCACGAACAGCACGTGGTGCTACGTCTGTGTGAGTCACATCGAGCTGGGTGTCGATAGGACGTGTCAACGATGGCATAAAGTGCGATGGTCACTCAGGATCTCACTTACCCGACTCTGTCCCGTTTCTGTGGTCGCTGGTTTTCTGACCCTTCCACATAGGGTAGAATTTTCTATACGGGTTTTCTATACGGTTAGACTGAAACTATAGGAGGGGAGGCCAAGCTTGGACTTGACTGGTGTGCGGCCCTCTAGGCTGATGAGGAAGTTGCCAAGCGTGTGGAGTCGCGGCCCGGTTACATAATCACGTCTCCTCCTGCCACGAGAAGGCAAGTCCGTCGTCTTGATCATTTACTTGCGAACGTGTTACCTGGCTCATGCACCATCGAGGTGCGACTGGCGGTTCGCAGCCATTTCAAACGCTTTAGTCTCGCACCCGTTGGCCAATCCGCGCCCGTTCTGTCTTGCAAGTGGTCCCCGTGACGATGCTTGCGTTTTTTTTTTGAATCGTGGTGAGGAACGGAAGAATCCTCAACTTGAGGTCCTTCCCCACCTGAGGAAGAATCCTCAACTTGAGGTCCTTCCCCACCTGACCTTGCTCCACGCCGCTTGGCATTCTAGGGCATTCCCCGTCGACGCACGTTCGCAAAATATCCCGTAAGCGGTATGTACCCACTTGCTTGTTTCGCAGCGAAGGCTCATTTCGGAACACCGAAAGTGCACGAGGCCCATCAAATGTTTCTACGCCATACCGCTATTGGGACATAGTTCCTGATACCCGGATCCCAGCGGTGCACCACCACCAGGCCGCAACGACATCTCAACGGCTATCCGCCCAAAGAAGTCGTACGTGTCTCAGTTATTTGCATATCCTTTGCGATCTGACGCACTCTGCAGTCCGAATCGTCTTATTGTAGGCGAGGCTTCTTCTGATGACTACTTTGGTAAGTATTTTGTTGCCTTTCACGTGGTGATCTCTGTTCGAATGCAATCACAGTCGCGACTCTGAACCCCGCAACCATGGTGACCTCTCACTATTCCAAGGTGACACCATCATCGCATGGTACATGATCCCCCATCAATCAACTGTATTTCATGCCTACGTTGCATAAAACCTACGCAGGGGAAAGAAACGCCACGACACGGTCCTCATCTGCTTACCCTCGGATGACGTCGAGGAAGGACGTATCCAGTTGAACAAGTTGCGTGTAAAACTCGGTGATCTTGTCAACGTTCACTTCCCTTTGACGACTATGTTGAGGGTCTGAGTGGTAACCTGTTCGAGGTTTATTTCAAGCCTTACTTCTTTGATGGTATGTTTTTGAAATAACTCTCATTGAAAAATTCACATATTTTGTGTCAGCCTACTGCCCTGTTCACAAGGGTGACACTTTCCTTGTAAGGAGGTATGAGAACAGTTGAGTTCAAGGTCATTGAAAACGACCCTGCCGAGTACTGTATTATTGCCCAGGACATGCAGGTATGCGTACCGTACTCTCTCAGAGGCATGTGTCTGATGCAATTTTCAGAGGGTGACCCCGTCAAACGCGAGGACGAAGAGGCGAACCTCAATGACGTTGGTTACGACGACATCGGTGGTTCTTGATCAATGGTCCGGAGATCACGAGTAAGATGGTCGGTGAGAGTGAGAGCAATCTCCGCAAAGCTTTCGAAGAGGCAAAGAATTCACCTTCAATCATCTTCATTGACGAAATCGACTCTATCGGCCCTAAACGTGAAAAGGTATGTCGGAATGTGCTCCCTCCGATCCATGTACTCGTGTTGCTTGTAGACCAACGGAGAAGTTGAACGCCGTGTCGTGTCTCAACTCCTTAATCTCATGGACGGTCTGAAGGCTCGTTCAAACGTTGTTGTTATGGCTGCTACCGACCGACCGAACTCGATCGACCCTGCGCTCCGTCGCTTTGGTCGTTTCGACCGTGAAGTCGATATCGGCATTCCAGACCTAACAGGCCGTCTGGAGCTTCTCGTATCCACACAAAGCACATGAAATTGGGTGATGACGTCGATTAGGAGCAGGTAAGCGTGCGTGTCAGCTAATTTCCCCTCATGGGTCTGAACTTTGTCGGGTATACAGATCGCAGCTGATACCCACGGTTACGTTGGTTCAGATATCGCTTCTATGTGTTCCGAGGCTGCCATGCAACAGATTCGAGAAAAGATGGATCTGATTGACGAAGACACCATCGATGCCGAAGTTCTCGACTCCTTTGGTGTCACCATGGACAACTTCCGATTCGCCCTTGGTACTTGTAATCCCTCGGCGCTCAGAGAAACCGTTGTCGAGGTGCCCGCTGTTACATGGGACGACATTGGTGGTCTCGACAAAGTCAAACTCGAGCTCCAAGAAACCGTACAGTACCCTGTCGACCACCCCGAGAAGTTCCTCAAATATGATATGACACCCTCAAAAGGTGTTCTATTCTATGGTCCACCGGGAGCTGGTAAAACGTTGCTTGCCAAAGCCATTGCCAACGAGTGCAAAGCCAACTTCATTAGTATCAAGGGACCTGAACTGCTCACCATGTGGTTCGGTGAATCCGAAGCCAACGTTCGCGATGTCTTTGACAAGGCTCGCGCTGCTGTACCATGTGTCATGTTCTTTGACGAGCTCGACTCAATTGCAAAATCTCGTGGAGGCTCGTCGGGTGATGCAGGTGGCGCTAGCGACCGTGTGCTCAACCAAATCCTGACCGAAATGGACGGTATGAACACCAAGAAGAACGTCTTCATCATTGGTGCCACCAACCGTCCTGATCAAATCGATTCCGTACTATTGCGTCCCGGACGATTGGAACAGCTGATTTACATTCCCCTCCCCGACGAACAATCGCGCTGGGCCATTCTCAAAGCTCGGCTCAAGAAGTTGCCCGTGGCGCCGGACGTCAATCTGGCCTTCCTTGCCAAGTCGACGCACGGTTTCTCCGGTGCAGATTTCACAGAGATCCGCCAGCGTGCTGCCAAGCTCGCCATTCGGGAGAGTATTGAGGGGGATATCAGGCGACAGAGAAAAGCGCGAAAAGGAGGAAGCCACCGGCGGAGATGCAGACATGGAAGAGGAGGAAGAAGAAGATCCAGTGCCGGAGATAACCAAGGACCATTTTGAGGAGGCGATGAAGTATGCGAGATGGTCCGTCTCTGATCCGGATATCAGGCGGTATGAGATGATTTTTCAAGTATGTGTCTTGACGTTTCTCCTGCGCTGTCGGGTTGACTCATGTCGTGTACAGCAATCGCGTGGCTTCGGGAACAACTTTAGGTTCCCGGAGGGTTCTGATCCTTCTGGGTCAACGACGGCGCCGGCTGGAAACGCTGGCTTCCAGGATGACACGCAAGAGGACAACTTGTATGCGTAAAGGTACTGATTGGCAGGACTGTATTTCCTCCGTGCCGCCGAGTACAATGACTCGGTTGGCGGTCTTGGCACTCCCCTTTTCAGTTTATTTTAGTGATCGTTCGATGTTGCTCATGTCCTCTAGTAATTCCTCGTTCTTTTCCTACGTGACAATAAACGCAATTATCATAGACTAAACGAACGTGGGCCTGGACAAAGGCGCAGTGGTAAACATGCAGCCTAAGACATGATATCAGATTTTCATTTCTAATTCGAAAGTGGTCCTGCGAGATTGGCATCACCAACGATGTATGATACTACCGTGAGATACTAGTATACTACGTTATCCTTACTATGTAGTACTGATGCAGTCGTGAGTCACGGCCCGGATGTGATAGTCACGCACTGGCACTGGCACCGTGACGCATCATGCCACTGGCAGTCCGAGACTCCGGGTCGTACCATAGGACCTTCTCACTTCTTCTCCAGCGAGTTCACTGGCTTGCCAAAAGAATAGCAGCAGCAGCTCCAAGAGCGGCATTTCTCTCTGGTGAGTCGCATCGTTCCAAGCGCATGAGAAGAGGTTCACGTCCACCCCAAACTCCCGAACGTACCAATTGAACACCTTTGGATCCGCTGCCTTGAACATGACGCGCTCCATCGGGAGCTCCTTGAGGATCGCCTGTATGACGTCCGTACGCGGGGCCCGCACGTTCTCCGTGATCCGCTCGCTCTCAATCATGATACGCTCTATCCCAGCATCTAGAAATGTCTTTCCGAGGTTCAGGATCTTGGACGGATCGCTCGTGCCCGTCGATTCGAGCTGTGCCACGTCCGTGTCTCCGCCAGCACCA
>JBBPOE010000613.1:0-17601 GCA_038091295.1 Tylopilus felleus | reverse complement strand
CAGGCCAGACCGCCGCAACGAGGATAACAAAAAACGTCACTTGCCAACTAACCTGCATAAATCTACCCCACCCGATTTGCAAAAAGCAACATATCGCGACACAGCCCAAGACCGCCATCATTCCCCGGCGAAGCGAACCAAGGGATCGAAGGAACGTGTATCAAACGAAGCACGATCTCATGACGCGTGTCCGATGCGGCATGGACGCCGAACGAACCAGCCGTGCATGAGAAGAACCTTATGCACCAACAGACGTGCACAATGCAAAACAGAACGAGATGGACCCGTAAACGGCTGCACACAGGGTCATACAGTTGTATACAACACACACCTTGATCCAATCGGCACCTGCGCCGATCTGGTAACGGACGGCCTGGATGCATTCGTCGCATCCGTCCGCCGCTTGAGCACCCGTGATCCCGTTGATACCTTCCCTGTCGAGGTGGATATTGTTCTTGGGACCTGTGCAGTGACGCCGATCAGTATTGATCCTAGGACTTATCCCCATGTCTATTCGGCGCCCCTCGCGGACTTTGCAACGATAAGAGGGAAGCGGACAGAAGAAGGGGGTGTACGACATACGCGGGGCAAAGGGGGACATGGGGAAGCGCAAAGTGGGAAATGAAATGCTGGAATAATAAATAATTCCAAAGAGAAAGAAAGAGAGGAAAGGCGAAAATTAAAGACGACGATCAAGGACTAAGAAGCGACGGATAGGGATCCCAGAAAAAAAAAAAGGAATCGATCAGGATCTGAGACGTGTGTGTGGGATCAACAAACAAGAAGAAGTAGGGGGGGACCGTTGACGTACCTTGGCAACCTGTGGGTACGATCGCCCGGGAGGCACAGAAATACCTTGCCAGTGGCCCGGGGATGGATGAGTGCGTCTGACGCCGCACCGCGCAGACGCGAGCTCGAGAGACATTTGCGAAGGTCAATGTCGCCTGCGCTTTACTGGCAGTACAGTACCGAGGTCACTGCAACATCGTACGTGTGAGCGTGCGATGATAAAGTGGAGTTTACGGGGATGACACCACGCGAACGACTCGGACGTCATATTCCGTGATGAATACGGCGGCGGCGAGACAGGGCCGGAGAGTAGAGTAAGAGGGCCACACGAAAAAAGGAGGGACGCTTGTACGTCATGGCAACCGTGCCATTATGTACGGGTGGGGGCACAACAAAGAAGAGATGCTAGGACGTACCGCACCGTCGTGAAGCCTGCCAAAAGCGTCCGCTTGGCGTGAACTGTCGCTCGGATCCGAGTCGAGTCGTACGTTCGGCGAGGGATTCCTTGGTTCAACTGGTCCTCCTCTGAGTAAGGGTGGAGGAACACTGCGGCGCCGTGTACGGATTCAGATCCCCTCCACAGTGAATAGACCAGAACGGGGCAGCTCACGGTGGACATGCGCATCGACGAACCCAGGCAAGACCGTCAACCCGCTCAAATCGACCACTTCTTCCTCACCCCGATGGACGTCACAAGTACCCCATCCAGACGCGTCAGGGACATCGAGCACGCGTCCCGTCACCCTAATTACCTTGCTTTTTTTCCACCAACGTCAACGTATATATACGGATCGAACAGTTTTCCAGCGATGATCTTGATGAGTCATGACCGACGCCGGATTCGGAGTGTCCGAGTCTGCTGTTGTCGTGGTATGGGACACATTGTGCACCTACCGCGGGGGGGAACTTTGCCTGAATTCTCAGGAACGTACGCCTTATCTATGTCACTCGAAATAAAATCCTCACACACATTCCGGTAAGCCATCCCACACAGAGCAGTCGCGTGTCTCCATCCGACCCACTGACCTGCATACATGTGATCCCAGCCGATGCTGAGGGGGAAAGAAAGCACCCTTGCAACACTCGTTCCAGTCTGGACTCACTACGTGTACTTCTCCATGGCCGGCCACGTTCGACGTCCCCACCCACGCCCGCTGCAGGGTCTAGCTTCGATACACGTTCGCCCTCTCGCTCGCTCGCCACGCCGGACGAACGGACCCGTAAACTCCCGCATATAGACACATACAGATCCATACATCACATACCTCGCTATCCACGCCACGCCCCGCGCCAATCAGCTCTCGTTTGCCGTCCTCGGAGAGGGAGAGGTGCTAGTAGGACGCACTTCGTTTCGGTGCGATCGGCTATCTCGTTCGCGTGATCCCCTTTCTTCTTCTTATTCCCCCCAGCTCGGCGCGGACGTGTGGGCGACGATAAGGGGGAGAGAAGGACGTGGACCCCGGCTAGAAGAACGGGGGGACTGAGCGTGTCACGCTACACGCGAGCGGCGCCAAAGTGGGGCCAAGGGAAATACATACAAGATCATGCGATTGGGGGAGAAACGAAGGACGGATATGAATCGACTCGGGTAAAGACACCCTCCGGGCCAATCCCCACCATGCATGTGGGGAACATGATTGGACACAGAGGAGAAGGCGATAGGACGACTCTCGTAGCGACGATCGCCCTGGAAGGCATACGCATATCGGGCCGGGAGAGCAAACGCCTGCGTCAGCTGCAACGATTCTATCGAGAAAGTCCACCGTCGACAGCGTTCCGGATTGGATGCTGTCATATCAGAGCGCATCCTGAGTGTGGCGACTCGCGTAGCGCCACGAACACGCACACGACCTCCCCGACACCGAACGCAACGGGCGTGGCGTCCCATTCGCCCATCGTGTCACGTCGGCCCGTCGCGTCGATTCCCGCCGGTGCCCCCGAGTCTCGTCCATAAGGGAGGCACCAATCCCTACCTCGCCCGTGCGTCCCACGATGCGCAAGCCACGTTCTTGGGCCTCGGGCCGCAATGACGCGCTCGCTGAGGACGAGGCACCCCCTAAAAAGTAAATAAACGCCCGCCGGGAATCTTGGAGTAAACATCATCCCCCCGCGCCGTCATCCCGTTTCCGTCTTGCCGTTTTTCCCGCCGTGCAACAACGGTTTTTTGTTTTGGCCCATGCCACGGTACGATAGGGGGACCCTTTTGCGGTTGATCCCCGCTGTCTTTCACCTTTCCAAATAACACCACAACCAAAGTTCGGGAACAGAGAGGTTGGAGTGATCTTGGGAAAAGGGGACGCATAAAGAACACCGAACCCACACGAACGACCGCGACGAAGCAGTGGTAGCACGCGGGGCGTCGGTCAAATCAGGCACCTTCTCAGGCGCGTCTCAAACCCATCGCATGGAAGCCAGGACGATAACACGCGGGTCCGTCCAACGGAGACGCTTTTGGAACACCTTCAAACGCGGGCATCTCTTCCATGTCCCCTATCCACCGTCACAGCCATACCCAGATGCGTCTCGACCAGCACAGGCACCAACACATCCCACGACAAACGCGATCAAGGTCCCAAGAAAACGAGGATGATCATTATCTACAAGAGTCCACGATGAGATGGAATAGATGGCGATGATGGCATGCATGTGAACCACGACCGAAAAATAAATCTAGAAACCCAAGTGTTATGTATGTATGCAGAAAGAAGCGTGGCAGATGTGATAGATGATCGTACCAAGAGAAACCAATAGAACGAGACGACAAACGAGGATGGGAACACGCCCATCACAGAATTAGGTGGCCCAGGGTCCAGGATTAAACACATGGGAAAAAAAAAGGAAAATAATGGACAACGTTGCTGTGAACAAGAAGATGGGCTGAAAGCATGCGAGAAAGAAAGACACGATGACACAATGATGCAGCGAGATGTGCAAGTACGGAGGAAAAGGAGCATGGGAAGAAATGGAAGACAGATGCACTGGACGGAGATCTACGGTAGATGGGTACATGCAATTGTGCGTGATGAAGAGAATGCGGTGATCACGACGGCAGGTAATGCTAGTGGAGATGTATGTAAGATACAAATCAAAAGAACCGAGATGCAAAAAAAGAACAGACGGCGCCGTCCATGAGCAGCAACAACAAACCTAATCCAAAAAGAGTGTGTGATGTAGATGGTGGTGGTCGGGTATCGTTTCAATCGCGTTTCGACATGGTAAATGCGCCTTCAAACGTCACCGGCTCGCCAGGGTGCGATTTCACCCGCCAGTTGCCGACAAAGTTTTGGCCACCCACGACGTAGCCAGTGAAGATCCATACACCGAGCGCTGCACTTGAAGGATGGGTCTGAGACGGACAGAGGTCAGATGTGAACATGATCGGGTACACGTTCCCTATTTACGTTCCGAAGCGAACGGGAACGGAGAACCGAACGAGAAGCAGAACTCACAGGAATGCGGATAAGTGCAACGAGTCCGTCCCATTCGCGGACGCGACCATAGAACTTGTAGTGATGCCAAGCCTTGCCGTGCCGAGGGTCCGTCTGTGAGTGATGATCGAGTTATCGTAGTGAGAACGAGCAGAGATAAGGAAGAACGTACCTCGCCAGCGAGGACGATATCGAGAATGCCGTTGCATCTTCGTTTGATGACGAGCTCATCCCCCTCAGTCGATGCCATGTCCACGTCTGGATTGGTCAAATCGTCGTCCATCACCTCATCTTCGTCGTCTTCACTGTCATCGGCTCCATCACCTACCAAGACCTCATCAAGTGCTGCAAGATACCGCACGTCGTCCTCTCGAAAGATCATCTCAGACGTTCCGCGGTACTCGCACCCACGACACTGGCTCTCGTTGTGTAAGTCAGGCCCCCCAACGACGTATTCGTGATACGTCGAAAACCTCTCCTGACACGTGACAGCAAGGCCATGCTACATGAGACGTCAATAGGCACTCAGTCAAACGTCATCTGGTCGTGTGGCCAAATTACACACCGTAACCTCCTGGAATCGTGCCGAGCTGTGGAACCATGCGTTTTGGATGCCGCCCGCCTCGACAGGCTGGTTCGGCACGACGTCCATGCAGTGATATTCGCGAAGACGCATGAAGACGGGTGCGGCGGTGAGACCCAAGGACTGCTCGTTGAAGGCCGGGGGCATCTGAGGTATTTGCATGATATTTCCGTAGAGGCCGTCGTCAGGGTACTAGAAGATGTGATTGTGAGATGAGACGGCGGGTTGACGGCGTTAATGTTACGCACCAGCATCCGGCCTTGCCAAAGACCGCTGAGGAGGCCTGGGGTGTAATGCATGCGCTTGAGGGAGACGGGAGTGAAGATGGAATTGCAGTCAGCGAGGCGATTCCAGTCGTCGTCCCAGCGTGCACTCGGAGCGAGCTTCGAACGCACGTCTGGCGCTAGGTTGTCGTAGTTGTCGATGTCGTTCCACCACTCCGGAGTTGATTGGGGTACGAACTTGGATACCTTGTGGTCGTTGAGCTCTTGGACGTCCTCTTGGGTTGGGCCGACAGAGTGGAGGCCGAGCTGGTGGGCGTGAGCGCGTGTTCTGGGGAGGTGTGGAGGGACGGCGACGGGAAAGACTTCGCGATGGGAAAAGTAGATGAGCTTGGCGGCGATGGAGGCAATGGGAAAGCCGAGTTGTGTGTTGACGTGATAGAGGGACGTTATGCGGGAGAGGCCGTCACGGTAGTGGGGATAGGGACCGTGTGCTGTGCGGAACGAGTGGGGCTGTTGGGTGGAATTGGTGGGGAGGGGAAGGGTGTAGTGGACGTGGGGAGCGAGGTAGGCGGGGTACTGAGACACGGTGAGGAACGGGAAGGGGAAATAGGGGATGAACGTACGCGGATGGGCATGAGGACGAATGGGAGGATGAGCCTGGTCATCTGGGCACGTTGCTGGGAAGTCTGGGCTCTGAGACGGTCTAGCTGGGGTGTTGAGATGGGAAGAGGACGAGAGACAGGGAGACGGACCTTCAGTGGTGGTGAGCCAGAGCAACCAGAGAGCGAGCGAGTTGAGCTCGTTGTCGGCGGGCCAACCGTCGATGCTGTTTTCGTAGAGGCGCTGGCGGACGAAAGCGTCGACGAAGTCGTGTAGACCTGCAGTGTCCAGCTGGGAGCGGTTCTTGCCGTCGTTTTCCAAGAGCATGGAAAAGGAAGTCCAAAAGGTCTGTACGAGATTGTCTGCATGGACGTTTCCGCGACGGATGGACTTGAGGGCATTGTAGTTTGCGCGAAGCTGGTTGGAGAGGCCAGGAGCGTCGATGTAGCCGAGACGACGAAGGGGAGCGGAGTCGTCAAAGGAGAGACGAAACAGGCGAGAGTAGAGGTGCTTGTTTGAGGTGAATCTGAGGACGTTGTAAAAGTATTTTGAGGTGAGGAGGAGAGGGAGGATAACCGAGGGGGAAGTTGTGGGTTCGTCGTGGAGTTCGACGACGATTTTCTCGAGGAGTTCGAGTGGGAGATGACGGAGGGGAGACGCCATGAGGGGGGAGTGGGAATAGGGAGGGAGTGGGGGGATGGCGTTGATATACGACGAGATCACTCGTATTACGGTAGATCCTCGAATCTGCCCGTGCGTGCCTCGAATTGACCCGCCCAACTTTACTTTCCACGGCGCAACTGCGGTTTTTTCGCTGTGCCCCGCAGAACCGCCCCCCCCCCTTCCCTTGGAGATGGGAACGAAATACGTAATTTGGTATCAACCACAGTCCATAAACGCCGTTTCAAATCTCCGTCTCTCCCCGGTTCCGCCGGTCTCTCCTTTCGGAGGGGTCTCCGATCCTTGCTGACTATGTCGGTTCCCTACTCTTAACCTTCACTCTAGTCCATATACAGACTCACATCATCGCACGCCCCGTTCCCTCTCTCCCCCTCACCTTCGCTCCTCTCTTCCCCACTCTGACACGTGGTAAACCTTGTCCTTCCTCCATCGCACTGCCCCAACAAGTACGTGATCACCTTCTCATCGGAGCCCATGACGTATTTTTCCCTTTCGTTGGTAACAAGCCACCATATGTCTTGCGTTTCACTGACTCAACCAGGTCCTGCAGGTTCATACCACTTCCGTGGCGTCCCGTGAGAGTACATCTCATCAAAAGTATCACCACGGATTCTTCGGCCCGACTGCCCTGTCTGCGAGTCTGCCAATCTCGGGCCTATCACGGTCCAGACACTCTGGGCGTCCACTTTCCACTTGGTAAGCATCCTTCCACCTGCAAAGCACTTCTGTCACTCAATATCCGTTCGTCATACACACCGATCACACTGCTTCCTGTCAAACATTTCATTTTCTTAGCCGTCTCCTCGCCTATGTCCTCGATAACAAAGATTAGCGAAATGCGTTAATTTCCGCTAATACCCTCGTACCCCTCCCTTCACCCTTGCGCGTATTGACGTACTGAAACTCGCCTTACGGTCGGTGGGAAACCCGGCATATCATTATAAACCCAGTATAGGCGCCTGGATTCCGATGCGTTTTATACGCCACCCCCTCGTGTGACCATGAAACGAGATAGGTACAGACAGTTGATCGCCGTCTGTGGTACCAGATCGCCAGTGCTATCCTAGCTCATTTCGTCTCTTATCCAGATTTGTGCACTTTCGGAGCCGTCATTCGGGTGAGGAACTATTATTTCACAGTAGTCGACCACAGTATCTGGAATGTCTGTCATTCAGCCTCTATCTTTCGAGTGCCATCTCCGGTTTCTCCTATTTCCAACACTTTTTCCTATCGACCGTTCCCTGATACCTCCATCTTCATCTCGTAGATTCGGACCCTTAGGAGAGGTACAGTCGCATCCACGTTTCATGAGATGCCAACATTTCCGGTTCATACTTTGTCACGTTCAAGTGAACGGCGTTGATGCAGAATGGATGCCATCACCCCCCCCCAGGCGACACTGACACTGCACGACAAAAAATTATTTGTGTTTCCCTTTCTGAGGACAACTCGTTGCGTGTGCTTAGCCTTTGCCTCCCGTTTTGTTGTAAAACAGCAAAGATGTCTTGAGCACGACATCCACGCCCCTCGACGTATATATCGAATCCACTCGGTGGGCATTCACGCACTTTCTTTTTCCATCTCTGCCGCGGATCCCTAGGCCCCACTCGTGATATCGTGACGAGTCAAGGTTGGCATTCAAGCATCACGCTATAGCCCTCTTCTAGGGAACGCGACGAAGGCGTCGATGTCACGCGGGATCACACCAAGTATGCGCGCCTCGTCTGTGATAAGCTGGTGGGTATCTGATAGTCGAACTGGCGGCAACACATCGAACACCAGGGCCTGTCAGACGCGGACAGGGCGGGTAGGGTGCAAAGAAGCCTTCCAATTTAGGTCAAATCTTCCCCTAAAAAGGAATGTGACTGTCTGTGCTGGGGATCGTCACATCGGACGGGCCGTCAGCGCACTCGAAAATCCATATAAAAGACCTGTCGGTCGCGATTTCCCTCTTTCCTTGCCCCACTCACCATCCTCTCTCCCAGCGAGCAATGCAGTCCACCACGAACCCACAGTCTTTCCTTCCTTTTGCGGACGACTACAACCCTCCCCGATCGAGGACGACGGCTGCCTCCATCTGGGCCCCGCAACCTCAGCAAGTAGACTCGACTTGGCCTAACGCCATCGAATCGTTCTCCCAGGATGCAGAAAAAGCGGCCTTTCGTCCGCAGAGGGGGTTCCGAGGCTTCAATCCGAGTTTCGGCAACGAAGACGTCTTCGGTCCACTCGGACTCGTCGGCCCACCCCGCAAAAGGGACATTGGCGCCATCGGTGACGGCCGGAAAATGCAAAGTCCGGAGCTGGACGACGATGCACGTTTGATTTCGTGGCATTTGGGGCGCATATACTCACCTTTTTGGTCATGTAGCACATCGAGCAGCTCTTGCGCGCGCTCAATCTCAACTCTCCCGCGCCGTGCCCTCAGCAACCTGCTCGGGCATTGAGTGGCGAAACCGCCAATTTGTCAGGCTCTCCCGATGTGTCCCCCAGTTCGACGACATCGGCATTGCTGACGCCTACAGACCTGTCGCCTGCAAAGACCTCGTTTGACTTGAAAGTCACTCCCCCGTACGAAATGCCCTCCGTACCTTCCAGTGTGTCGCCGTCCTCTCTCTTGTTCGATCCTGGATCCCCCTTGAAGACGCGCGACTTTTTGTCTGTTAATATCCCCCAGTCGCGTCTCCTAGAGCCACCGGTCTCGGGTGGCTTTCCATTCTTTGATCACTACTTGGAGAACACTTCTCCCGCACTTGGCACTCAGCCTCTGTACGACAGCGCGTTCCCCCATCTTCCCCGTCGACCAGAGCTGTCTAGTGTCTCGTCTTCTACTTGGCGTCCCCAGCAACAGATTCCAGAGTGGCGGAGAGCGGAGGAAAAGTCTATGCGTGATTTTTCGATTGGTCTACCAGGTGAAGACCCCCTGAGGACATCTCCCTCTCAAAACGCCTTTGCACGTCAAGGGTCTGCGGGAGCGCATTCCCACGAGGCACGACATCTTTCTTCATTCAAAATAAATATCGACTAACATGTTATTTATTTTTATTTTTCCGTTCACGCAGCCCATCAACTTTTTGTCCCTCCTTCACCCCTCTTCGTCCCCGCCTTACCATGTTTTCGTAGCACGTATTATCAAGTCATCGGACCAGCAAGCCTCGATTTTTCTGCAGCAGAAGCTCAAGGTTGCCGACCTGGAAGAACGGCATAAGATTATAGATGCCATATGCGCACGCGGTTTTGAGATGATGTCTCATCGGTACCTTTTCATCATGTCCGTTTGCGATCACAGACTTATCTGACAATGATGGGCTTACATAGATTCGGAAACTGGGCTGTTCAAAGATGTTTAGAGGCTGCTGCAACTGCCGAAGAGCGGCGTAAGATCGTGGGTTGCATGAGGTTTGTTCTCCCCGTTTTTGTTGGTTCTCACGTACTAAAGGGAGAAACCCGCACAGAGGCCGGGTGGTCGAACTTGCGACTAATTGCTATGGGTGCCACGTCCTCCAAAAGGCTCTCGATTGCGAAGAGGACATTCGGTTGTTGATCGTGTCAGAGCTTCTTCTTGGCGATCCGGCTTTGACGTTGGTCAACAAGCATGCGTCCCATGTTTGGAGCAAGGTATGTCTCCCGGCCGGCGCTAGCGCGTGAGTTTGATGACGAATCGCGGCCAGATCATGGAATTGAGTTGGACCCCTCCTGCACCACCGATCTTCGCCTAGTGAGTCATTTCCGGCTTTCAAGCTTCTGTACGAATTCAGTTTCGCAACCAAGTGTCAACAAGTCACTCAAGGGGAAATGGGCCTCGCTTGCGTGTCACGAAACAGGGTCCCTCGTTGTCCAGGTGATGCTTTATGCTTGACGTATTCGCGTAGCTGTTAATCAGTTTTCGCAGCACGCGTTTGAGAACTTGGAAGAATCTGCCAAAGACGGCATCATCGATGAACTGTTGAACCAGGGATCTGTCGTCTTCGGCGAAATCGCCAAAAACCAATGGGGATCATACTGCATCCAACACAGTACGTGTCAAAACTCATCACATACATATTGAGTGCTGAGCGCTGAAGGACGCACACTAGTCTTGGAACACGGATCACCCAAACATCGTCAGATGTGTCTTGATCACTTGATTGCTGACTTGCTCGACTATGCGACCAATGAGCAGGGATTCAAGTCCGTCACCAAGGCGTTCAAGGAAACGGGTCCAGAGACGCTCGCAAGGATTGTGAAGAGGATGTGTGAGCCAGCAAAAGGGTTAGCGACAACCGTTTCTCTTGAGCGTCGCGCTGATGACACTTCCAGTGGCCGTCGTGCCATGATTGTTGATCTTGCCTTGTCTGTGACAGGTAGTCAGCTCATTGCGAATGTGCTCCCTCAGGCAAGTTGTTTTACGTCTCGACATTGCGAGCAGTCACCCCAATGTGCTCCAGGCCGACAAGGATCAACGTACGATGCTCTACGAGTGCATCAGGGGCCACATCGTAACCCTCCGTGGATGCAAGACAGGATCCAAAGTTATCTGGCTTTTGTACGTGTCTTCATTCATTTGTTTGAACCAGGGTCTGACTATTCATACAGCGATAGGATGGTTCGTTACGATGGCTTGGTTTTCCTGGATGAGTTGTGACTGACGACCCTACAAGCGCGCCTATTATGGGTACTGAGTTACCCCTAGGCTAATGACCATCCGCCCCAACATCAACCATCTTGGTTCATGACATCTTTTGCAACTTCATCTGTCGTCCGAACGCCCGGGATTCCGCTCACATTGGAAACCATACATGAATTTATGCACTAGTTGGGCTGAACCATCTTCCGCATCGATCTTGCAAGCTTCGCCACAACGGCATCCACCATATCCGATCAAGCATTTTCACCATCGCATCCTTTACGACGATCGAAATGCGCAAATATTCTACTTCGATTCTACGCAGCACTACGTCTCGGCCGCGCCGACCTTGTATCCCGCATTGCACGAAAGAACAATCTTCGCATCGAACGCTCAACTATCATTTGTTATTTGTTTCATGCTTATTTGCACCGATCCAAGACGTCCGCGTTTCTTCTACCATTTACCATGCGCCATCAGCTCGACGTTCCTTGTTCGCATCGCCCTTCTTTATCCTGGGCTTAAAAAGCTGAAGTGCGCTTCATGTTTATCCGATATTTTCAACTTTTTCGCTAGAATTTGCAGTCAACCTGTCAACGAGTCATTTGCATCACGTCAAGTCCAGCTAAGTACCATACTGCATGTCCACAGTACATTATCCTACCACGCACTGTCATTTGTGTAGTTGCAATATATTGCCGCGAGTGTGTTATATGAAGGTGCTCGCTGATTCAGGTGTGCATACAAGGGTATGGATGTCTTAGAATACAAGATGACGACATGGGGGATGCGTGAACATGAATACAACCTCTGCGACTTGTCCTGCCATTCTTCAAGCTTCAAGCTGCAATCTTGGCGGGTAATACTTCCTTTCTCAACACCTCGCATTTCAATTCTTGAGCCTCGGCGCGTTCAATCGTCTTGGTCAGCTTTTCCTCGCGTTCCTGCATGCGCTGTTCCATACCGAGCACCAGCAGACGGATCTGTTCCATTTGAGAGAGCGTAGCCTCGATCGAAGTCTGCGACGCTGGAGGCGAATCGGAAGCTTCAGAAGGCGGCGGGGGCGTTGCCGTCGTGCGATTCAACAGCGAGGAGCCCATCGCACGTGCAACGACCGTCGCCGAAGTCGGTGCAATATCCAACACCGTCTAAACGTCGTCAAGAGGGTCGACGTCAAGGAAGGGGGCATGAATCACCTGCCAATTCTCGCCCGCCAATTTCGTGAGTGCCTGTTCGAGCGCGCGTTCGCGCGTCCGTACGCGTTCGAGTTCAGCCATGCACCGTTCGTTTTCGCGTTGTGTGCCTTGAAGGATGAGGTCTAGGTTTTTGTATTCTTTTTCGAGGGAGAGGATCGTTTCGAGGGGGGGTCTGGATGCGAGTTGGGTTTGGAGGGAGAGGATGGTGGATTGGAGCTGTGGGCGAGCGTGAGCGCGCGGGCGGGCGGGGGAACGGAAAGGAAGGAACGGAACCCGGGAGGGGGGGGGCGATGGCTCACCTTGTCGTTTTCGCGTTCTTTTTCGAGGAGGTGTTTACGGAGGATGTCTTCTACCGAGCGGGGTTCGGAGGATTCGTGGACGGTACTCAGGTCGGAGGGTTGGTCGGTGAGGGAGAGGGAGGGGCGGGGGTGGGTGTTGCGGATACTTTGGGTGCGGCGCATCACTGATAGAGTCAAGGGTATCTAGGAGTGGGACGCGGGCGTGTTTTTGGGCGGGAGTATAGGTGATTGAAGTTGGACAAGGGTAGGGCGGGCGTGGAGCGCGTTGTTCGGTGGCGGTGACACGTACGGATTGCAAACAAAGGTGAAACCTTTTGAACGGAATGTAGATTGGCCGGGTGAATGCAACGTTGCGTTCGTTTTCTGGCGTGTCCAGCACTCAAAGAGCATTCAAACACCCTCGGGTTTTGGCGGGTCGTTTGATCATGGATCTGTGTCCATGTCACACCACATCGAAACCAAGTGAGTGAATATCTGAGATCTTAGAGTGGGTTCCTCCGAGTGAGCGAGTCACTCTGGGAACGAGACGCATCATTAATACGTAGTTGGATCGGGAGGAGAGGTAACTGTGATATCATAGCAACGTTGAATCGGATCCTCTTTGGAGCTAATCAAGGTTATTTTGGATGCAGAATTCGTCGCTCCAAGACGGAAAGAATCAATCAATGGATAGGAACAAGGGATGAAAGAAGCCCGCACCATCCGACAAAGGGATGTAGAGAACCGTAACGCGCCGTCGTGCTATTCCGCAGACGCACGTGATCGAAATCTGGGGTCCACAGAATTTATATAATCTGGGGAGAAGGACCCCAGATACAAACGTAACCCCCAGCCATCGGCCAAGACCACAACCAGACTTTTTTCAACGCGACCACCAACGACCGGGAACGACGACGACAACGACGACAACGACGATATCCCATACGGCTCTTCCAGATGAGCGACAAGCCTACGCTGTTCCCAGCTTCAAAGCTTGGGGAGTATACCGTCACTAGCGACATCGCCGAAGGCACCTTTGGAAAAGTCAAGAGTACGTCCCCCCTAGCTGATAGCGATCGTCCCTTCATTCTCGGTTGATACCCATTTTTTCATCAGTGGCAATACATACCATCACTGGGCAAAGGGTCGCCATGAAATACATATCCAAGGCGGTCATTCACATGACGAAAACCAAGACCCGGGTCCAGCGCGAGGTCGAATATATGCGTACCCTTCGGCATCCACATATCATCAAGCTGTATGTGTTCACTTCCGTACATTCTCCGCAAGCGTTTCACTCATGACACGCACGACCACGTTAGATATGAAGTCATATCCACTCCGACAGATATCATAATCGTCCTCGAATACGCCGGTGGCGAACTCTTCAACTACATCGTCAACAACGGTCGTATGCCCGAGCCACGCGCTCGGAGATTCTTTCAACAACTCATATCCGGCATCGAGTACAGCCACAAACTCAAGATCGTCCATCGAGATTTAAAGCCGGAGAACGTCCTCCTCGATGATGACCTCAACGTCAAAATTGCCGATTTTGGTCTCTCGAACGAGATCAAGGATGGGGACTTTCTAAAGACGAGCTGTGGCAGTCCAAATTACGCCGCTCCGGAAGTCATCCGGGGTGGCCTTTACACGGGTCCGGAGATCGACGTTTGGAGCTGTGGAGTGATTCTGTATGTCATGCTTTGTGGCAGACTTCCATTCGAGGACGACGACGTTCAGACCCTATTTACGAAAATCAGTCGTACGTCCCCCTTTTATCGCTTGTATCCATTCGTTCGCTCATGGACGTGGTTCCTTTTGTGCGTAGAGGGAAGCTACCATATGCCGAGCTATCTTGGTGCTGATGCCAGAGGTCTCATCAATGCGATGCTTGCGGTCGACCCTGTCAAGCGGATAACTATCCCGGAGATTACGCAGCATCCATTCTATACGACTGATCTTCCACGTTACCTCACGCCCCTTCCACCACGCCCTGGTCCTGTTCTTGGTACCCTCTCGTCATTGGTGACGCCTGCAAAGGCGTTGGATTTCGAGATCATTGAGGGATTGGGCCGGATTGAGGAGGACGTCGTCGACGAACTTGGGTTGAGAATGGATGGGGTGGACAAGGAGGACATTTGGGAATGTCTTCGGAGGGACGACGGTGTTCAAGGGAACGCCGTCAAGGTGGCTTACCTACTCCTGCGTGACAAGCGCAGGACTGGGAGAGACCGTGAGCGCTACTTTGTTGTGCCGGTACTTCAGCTGACGATGTCTAGTCGCAGTATTCGAGGAACAAGAGCGCGATGCCAAGTTGGCAGCCATGGACGTCAGTCTCTCATATCCGCTTTTGTTACCCAGTTTCGCTCACGTTTGGAATTTAGCCTAGGAACACGATGTCGCCCAGTGCGCTTTCGCCGGCGGACTCGGAAGACAATCCTTTCGAAGCCGAGTTCAATAGCGAGTATGGCGACGACGAAATTGACGATGGGCTTGACTTCTCGACGCCTCCTATCGACGGTGAAATCAACAACTTTGCCGTCCTCAACTCTTCTCTCCCTGAGGAACTTCCCGAACAACATCACCTTGCTTCGTACGCCAACGCTAAACGCACATGGCCTGCAGCAAAAGAAAAGAAACAGCATCGGACGAAATGGCACTTTGGGATTCGGAGCCGATCGCCACCGATGGAGGTCATGCTGGAGATATACCGCACGCTCAAAACGCTTGGGATGGAGTGGAAGGAGAAGCGAAATCTCGGGGGGTTGGGTGGCATTCGACCACAACGGCAGCGATCGGGTACGAACGGCGCTCGGATCGAGCGTGCCAAGGAGCTGGACGGGTGTGACACCGTCGATTTGCGGGCAGCGGCGAGTGTATATTTCATAGAGACACGAGCGAGGGTTCAAGATGTAGTGGTACGTGCGCACACTGGAGACGATGATGATGATGCTCACGCCGAACCTCGGCACGTTGCAGGTGCTCATGAACCTACAGCTCTACATGGTCGACTCGATAAATTATTTGGTTGATTTCCACCACAAGAAAACGTACAAGGCAGCCACGGAACGAGGCGCTGGGAAATTCGACGTGGGCAACCTCGATGCGTTATGGCCCGAGACCAGCTGCGATGCACCGTCGATCAAGGATGGGCATGCGGTCAAGGAAGACGACGTCGTCTCCCCGTTTGTCTTCATGGACGTCTCCTGTCGTCTCATTCTCGAACTCGCTGGCGGGGGAGAGTGAACAGCCTACCTTGCCATGACCCTCTTCACGCATACATGCACACCCTCGACGCCCCATTTTCTTTTTTTTCTATGTATCACGTCAGTCTCATCATTCCATAGATTTCTATCTGCTTTCTATTGCTGCTGTTGTTGTTGTTTGCTCACACGTTGTTTGTAACCTCGTCGAGTCTGCAGTTTAGCTGCTCTCTTATTCCGTTCCTTTCCTTTTTTTTACCCACCAATACCATTTGTACCATTTGTACGAGTACGCTTATCTGCTTGGTTATGTACTCACGGCGTTTTGCGCCACTTCCTTTAACGCCTATTTCTCCACACTCCTTTCGCTCAGTTTTTGTGGATCGTTTTTCAACAGTCTGTTTCTCATCGCATTGTCGTATTCTACTAACCCATGTGACGAAAAAACGTTTGTCAAACTTCGATACTGGCTATGGGATCCTGTACGTTTGTTTCGGTCCGCCCGTTTTTCTTGATGATGAACGTATGATACACACATAGACTTGCTGCTAGTGAGCGTTGAGACGCTCAGCTGTTCCTTGCTTCCGAATCTTTGCGACCGACGGTGCACTCGTATTATCATCGTCTCTCTCTTCGAGACCAACGATGAACACGATCGCGGTGCAGCGCAGTGTGACGATACGAATTCGATGTCAATCGTTACCCCGAGCGTATGAACGGTCCCCTTGCTAGCTTGTTTTATGCAACTTGTGACCGTCTTCACCTTGCGGGTCACTCGCACTTTGTGTCTCCAAGTGGATGTATGTCGATGGTGAGCGCCTCACGTTCTCCATGTACTACTTAGGTCATCCCTACGATCTATGAGATTGATATTGGTGAGACAGTGCACTCCTTTGGGGGACTTGATCTGACAAGGTTCGTGATCAATATCAGTGGCTACCATCAGTAGGTTGTTAGTTGGGTTCGTATCAGTAGATGCTGATGAATGCATGAAGCAAAATCGTTCTACCGGTGCGTATTACCTTTGACATCTCCCCCTCTTTTGCTCCAAGCCTGACACAAAACACGTGTTTTTTCCCGTCGAATACGGTGAATGGGATGTTCTCTATTCTGTTTATTGTAACTCCCTCCTCGCCAACTTGAATGCCAGGGCATACATTCGTGGTCAAGGGAGTGTTCACGGTGCCAGCCCAGGTACAGACTTGGTGATCATAGGTCCACCGATGTCTGGCAACCAAGACCGAACGTCAGAGCGAGGAAGTGAAATTCAGGTCTTTCACACGTTTGTTCACGATTCGGGTTGGTCGGAACTTGGAGTGACGATTCCCCGCTTGGCAGAACGGAAGACTATGGAGGTGGTGGCGTTTAGTGATGCCGACAGCCAGTCCACGACATGCGATAACGTTGTGTGAGCATGATAGGGTTTGGACGATGGAGATCCGCTGGCGTTTTACTTGTTGACCTAAGTACAGTAGAATACCTCATAACGCATAAAAATCCCTCATAATGCATACTACCAAAACCTAGTCATTTTAGCCGAAAGTGTACGAAATCCTAGTTATGCATTATGATATCCTCCCTATGCATTATGAGGTATTCTACTCTGTAGGTAGTAGTCCACTTCCTTGTCCATACTTGTTTGCCTTCTTTCTCGGCCGGCTCATTGGAGCACTTTTTTTTATTCGTGTATTCTGGATGAACTACGTCATTTCTTTAGTCACGATTTTAGGCGATGTGCGCCCTGACTCGGATTCAGGTTTCATTCATGAACACCGCAATGCGCGATTCCGAGCGCAGACGGAGCACCGATTCTGGCTGCCCGCGGATCAAGAACAAGTTGCGGAGTACCGAGTAGTGAACCCGAGAGACGTCGCTGGTGCCTGAGTGGTGTGTACTGTCATCATGATGCTGAGGATTACAAATGTTCAAGTCGGAGGCAGACTTCTCCGAGATGCTTGTTCATTCATGACTCATCCGATCTTACTTACAAGGAAACCTCTTGTTGAAAGTATA
>JBBPOE010000612.1:0-17661 GCA_038091295.1 Tylopilus felleus | reverse complement strand
TTCCGTGGACGCGCCAACGCCCCCTGATCTCCGCGGACGTCGCAAGGCGCGATCGCGTTGTTCTCTTCCTCCTGCTCGCCCATTTCCGTGTGTAGGATGACCCGACGACGCCCTTTGAGTCGCGCTGATAGTTGAAGTGCAAGTTTCTGCCTGGCCGATGGCAGTGGTATTGAACATTGATCACTTATGCCAAGACGAAACATGCATTTTTACCTTCATTCCGCTCTTCCGCCCATCGCACGTGTAGATCCAGCTCAGTTCTACGTAGATCACCTTGGCAGTTGGCTAGAGTGGTGTTCCGAGGCTGGAAGAATGCATACAGCTTGAACGATGTGGTGTGAACTAGCAGATAACATGTCCGAGTCGTAACTTGCTAGGGTTTGTCAGAACGAATGATTGGTCGTATTATATTTTGTCTATGGGGTCCATGGGACAGTTCTACGACTATCTAATTAAATAAGAATAAAGAACGATCACTGCGTAGGGAAGGACTTGTCTCCCTGCCACTTGACAGATACATGTCCTCCAAGAAGTTGTTGAATGCGCTGCTGCACCTTGGTCCTAAACTCCTTCACCAAGAGCACCACGTATGGGTTGTTGTACCCCTGCTTCTTGTCCAGGTCGTGAAGCGTTTGATCGGTACTAATCCCAACCTCCTCGGCGAGAGCCTTCAGGTTTGCGGCTCGGCCCCACGGGGTGTTGACACCAATGTGGATACTCTGTGCGGCAGTGGCGATCGACGGACCACTGGCATCGATTTTCTTCTGCGTCGTAATGGAGCGCGCTGTCAGGTGGAACTGTGCGCCTTGAATGGTGATGACATTATTCTGCAACTTTGAAGCCGTGACCATCGTGTTGAGGTGAATAGCCAACCGGTTCGCCGTGGCGGGCTTCAAACTGCCAGCCTCGGTCGACGCGGACAGAACGACGTACTGCGAGATCACGTTCGTGCTCGAGCCAACCTTTCCACTTGTCCCTTTGCCGAATTTAAATTCGTCTATCAGGAGGTTTTGGAAGACATATTCAGATAGGAACTGAGAAGGGTCCGACTGGGCGAGCTGATACGCTGATTTGTCCATCCTCGCGGACAAAGTGACATTGTTGGGCTGCAAGTTGCTATTGAGCAAGTGTAAATTGTCAACCTCGAGAGCAGACTCACGTCACTGGGAGCCGCTGGAGGAACGGAAGTAGTGAGGTTGTGATGGGGGTGTGTGGGTACAGAAGGAGTCGCAGAAGTAGTGGCGTTATGGTGGTACGTTGGCGCCGGAGGATACGTGGAATCAGTGCCATTGTGGTGGTGGTGGTGGTGGTGGTGATGCTCGTGGTGGTGCTCATGGTGATGCGTAGGCGCACACGGATCCGCGGAAGCAGTGTGGTGCTGAGGCGCAGGAGGATGCGCGGAAGGAGTGACACCATAGGAGCCATAGGAGTGACATTCAGTGCAGAGCGTTGGCACACCAGGCTGCCACATTAGGATCAGTTGAGCATGTGTCAGTTGTGAATCTCGAGAACAGACTCACTACAACGCAGCAGATAACAGGGGGCGGCGTCGAAGACGGCGCGGAAGTGGTGGTGACGTTGTCCTTAGGCTTCCAGCCTCTAACTGGGAAGGCGTTGACGGTGGCGATCGCAGCCAGACCGGAGAGCACAGCGAAGGAAGAGAACCGCATCTTGATCGGGTATGAGAAGAAGATAGAAGAGACCAGCTGAAGAACCTGAGGCAGCCAGCAGCTCGTATTTATACCATTTTCCCGCCAAGAGTCAGCAGACAATGTCGACTCATGGAGAAATCAAAAGTTGGAGTAAGATTACTCGGTCGCATACTTTGATTGATCGCAACTGTGTCATGACGGACGACTGCAATGTGATGGAGAGAGGGCATAGGATCGTTACCACCTGTAGCCTCTCCACAACATGCGACTGACGCGACAGGAGGTCACGAGCCCGGAGAGGGTGCTCGATTGACCGATAGTATCCAGATCGAGGCAGAGCTCTGTTCACCCGGAGTGAAAATACCACTTGTCTGCAAGAATCATGGTCTGACTGATGATGTAATTTGGAGCCGGAATAGAAACCGACCGACTTGGGGTAATTCGAGCCAAGCACAAAATGTGACGTGTCACCGAAGGATCGGATACTAGCTGTGTCTTGTGGTATGATGGTAGCGAGGTTCTCGTTCTTGGCGCCGCAACAGCCTGTATGAACGAGGTTCGAGCCATTCATAAAGAGAAAATATAAAAGCGTTTAAAGACATCCTTCGAGCTTGATGTCGCAGTATTGAGAATGCGTCGACCAACTTGAACCACGCTCCAGTGAACGAAGATCTACATGTTCGGTACGGAATGTCCGACGCATTTCAAACTCAGCGAGTCCGGCAAGGCGCCACAACGCTTTACACTCGATCAGATCGCTCCATTATTATTTTTGCCCATTTGTTCGCCTAGTCAGCGTTGCATGTGCTACCGGCACTCGGTGCGGTTTTTTGGCTTTCCATCACTTGGACCCTGCGACGACCTGTCGTACCTCGCAGTGCTTTGCATCTCAATCCCGAGCGATAGACCCCCTCAGGACCGAGGACCTCGGTGTTGCCGGCGACGCAGCCTCGTATGATCTAGCGAGAGTCACGACGCGACGAGGGCCATACGCGGGTGTCTTAGCATCGGATGGCTCATAAGCCCTTTTTCCAGCTGCAGCACCGTCTATTTCACGCTCCGTTTCGATCCAGTAGACGTGGCCCATGATGGACGCGCCCACGAACCCCAAGCTTCGATCTGAATGTGCTAATTAGCTACGTTCCATTCGCTCTGGATTTCGTGGCCCAGTTTGGAGCACGAATTCACTGGTCACGATATATATTCTCGTTTCCTTTTCATCCGATGCTGGTTCGCACTCTCCTTGACCGCTCTGTCCTGATACCAACGGAGAGAACTTTAGGGAGATGGATCCTGCTAGGACTTTGATGTTGCAAGGTGTCTGTGTAAATTACGGGGTGTTGGTCGTCGAGGAAAGGACCGCGGGTTGACTTCGAAGTGGATAACAGGAATCTCGCCGGAAGGTCACACAAATCACTCGGACACCTCGATTTGACCTCGATGGCGGATTGTTCCAACGAGCGCAAGCAATACCACACAGATTGCTGTGGACCATTGGCACGCGGGGCAAGGAAGCACCGTTCCTGATGGGTTATTGACCTGCGTGCTCATCCTCAAATCCCCCTTCATATTATCCGGCGTGATTGCTACAAATGACTTGCCAGATGGGCAGTCGCTCCCTAGGACAACCGACGACTTCTATAAACACTTGTAGAGGATGATGGTGAAGACTACGAGCTGATGAATGATGGAGTTGAGTTGATGATGCTTTACGGGGTCTTGTCCAAGCTGGTTGCACGGAAACGCTTCTCCCCGGCGCAGTGAAAAAGGGAAGTATATCTGTCGTCAAGACTCTTTTTTTTTTCAATGCCCACATCAACGCCCTTGAATACGTCGTGCAACCTCATGGTAGGTCTTCATTACTAATCTCAATATTAACATTCTTTTTTTCTTTTGTTGAGATACGGAACGATACTTCCCAGTCTACTTTGGACGTCGTGGACGTTCTTGTCAGAGCTGGCTGTGACACGCATACATGCAGCGCCGAGGGGCGCACACTTCTGGAGCTTGACCTCTTCCGGTAGGTCGCCGCACATATAGCCTGCCAGCATGTTGGGTTCCAGAGACGAAGATGGGAGGACGCCTTCGTACTTCGCACTCTTCACCGATGTTCTGAAGGTTCTCCGTTGTGCCCGCAAGCGAAGCAGAGTGCATGCTTGTGTCTGCTTCCTGTCGACTTTTTTTATTGGTTTCGATGTCCGGTCCGCTCTGCGTATCAAGCTTAGTCAGCGGTCCTCGGATCCACCGTCACCAAGCTCAATGTGATGCCACGTGTAAGTACAAGGCGTGACATTACGCTAGCCTAGGACGCTCGACCGTGTGTTCAGTACGTGGAAACAAGTCAATCGTCCCCTTATGTTGCGAAAGCTCAGACTTAGAACTACAGTCCAGTTGGGTCGGACCGACAATATTCCTCTGCTTTCAGCATCGAGGCATATCAGCGATTCAAGTTGCGTCGTCACGCCATCAAAAGCATCATGATGTACATTTCGTTACCAGAGGTACCTCATTGCCTCGCTGTCCAACATACAAACGAAGCGTAATAAAATTTACTAGGCGAGCGTCATGACGTTCTGCCCCACTCAGACTGAAAGGCTAAAGACAGTTAGATTGATCCGAGCGGTTGTAACTTGAAACTTGATGACGGACGTTCGTACCCTTGTAAAAATGGGATCAAATTCATCAATCAACCCCTGCCAATGGCACCACTTAACTCCATAGGTACCACCCTGTTCTCCAGTGAACGCACGGAGCAGAATCAAACGGAGAAATATAAACCGTTCAAGATGCGCGAGCGGGCCACATCCATATTCTAGTCTGCACCCCCCATGTTTGTGCGCTCACTTTTTGTTCTTGTGGCCACGACCGCCACGGTGGCGCATGCCCAATCTTTGAAAGTCGACAACAAATGTCACATGCCAGTCCTCCTGTTCACACAGTCGAGCTTTGGAAGCATCCATAATTTCGTCCACGTGAACGCGGGTGCGTCCGTCGATATGGGCATCAGCAATAACTGGGTCGGTGCCATCAACGTCGGTCAGTCATTCGCGGCTTGACTCTATCTATCTGCGCCGTCCGGCCTCACGTTGAATGACACTTTTCAAGGTACGGGCTGCAACAAGGATGCGTCGTCCTGCACCACTGGTGGTCCGGCTTGGGACGGCCAGACTCCCTACAGCAGAGCCGAATTCAACTTTGTCAGTCACCATATATATATCTTTTGTACCTCTCATTCGACGGCACGACTGACCAGATGCACCCCGCAGGGAACAAACAGCGTCACCTACGACATCTCCCTCATCTACGGCTACAACGCCGGCATGAAGATCTCCTCTGCCGACGCCCGCTGCGACGCGTTCGCGTGCACCATCTCTCATGGCTGTGTAAGCCCGTTCACCGCGCGTCGATCTGTTCATGTTTCGTGTGCTGACGCCATCGTCCTAGCCTGTTCCAGGCCCGAATGGAAGCTGCTACTCGCCCTGTTGCTCGTCCGCCGAGGCTTGCAAGGGCGGCGCGCTCCCCGGTGGCAGCGGAGGCTGCGTGAACAACGCTGGCCCTGGCCCCCACAGCGAGTTCTATTACAAAACCTGCTACAACGCATACGCCTTCCCCGACAACGACGGCGCAGGTGGGTATCTTCCGATGCGTATAGCCGTCGTGGGTGCGCTGATAGGTGAATGTTGTAGGTGGCTACAAACCAGCCGACGAAGTCGATTATATTTGCAAGAACAAGGAGATGACGCTCACGCTCTGCCCTGGAACCACATCTCACTACACCTAAAGCAAAATTTGACGTCACCACTCATACCCATATTTATCAACGACATGCCTTACAGTAATACAATTATATAGAACGATTGAATTCATGAAAGGATATCAAGATGCGAAACACCTGCATGTCATAAACCAAATCCTAACGGAAAGGAGTTATGAAAGGAAAGTACTACTCTGTAAGCCATCGGTGGGACCCTGATCACGACCCCTTGGCAGCGTCGATGACTCTGAAGAGCAATTTCACCAGCCCTCCTCGAGGCATTAACCCCATCACCACGGCTTGTCCAACACTCGAGCCACGTGCAGGCGAGGCCGTATCCACGATATAGCGGGCAATCACTTCACCCTGGACAAACGTCAGCGTACATCACACGAAGAGAAAGTGGGAAAAACCTCACCATCTCGACGAAAATGGTAAACAGAATGAGCCTAAACAGGAGAATAGCATCAGTAAACGGACCAACAGGTACAGGCAGGCAATACCATATCACAATCCAAGTGATTCGGACCATAGCACCGTCGTTGAGATGATCGTGTATCACGTCGAGCTGGCGTATGTAGGGTCAACAAACTGCCCCCAACGGCAAGGAACAACATCACGCACGAAATCGCTCGTGACCAGAAGTTTCTCGTTCAACGCTCTGACACGTCCCTCGACCTCCATGTATTCTCTCACGCTTTCGTACAGTCCACCAAGGCTGGCTTCGGCCCAGAAGAGCTCGGGCACGTCGAGCACATTCGATACGAGATTCACGTCGCGGCGGAGCTTGAATAGACGGCCCGTCAAGCGGAGGGCATCCCTGCGTTTCAAGGACAGTGCGCCGGACTCGACGAGTTGGCGCGGGATGGAGACTGCGAGCGGGTCTAAGAGGACGCGGGAAGCAGTGGTCTCGTACATTGCAAGCAGGGTGGATTGTGCGAGGGCATGTGCAATGGAGAGCTTGAGAAGGTGAGATGGGGACTTGAATGCTAAGCGAACGGTGAGGACACTTGGACTGAGAAGATGCGAAACGACATACTAAAGAAATCATTGTATATCCTTGGATGGGGAACGGACGAGTCAATCTGGATATGACATTATTACCACTTCCAAAGGGAATATGTTTAAATCGCGAACGTACAGCAAAATGGCATTCCTCGATTTCCCAGTCGCTCTCTTTTATCATGCGACGGAAAATGCCGGCTTTCGCAAGGTCATCAATGATACTTCGTTCTTGAACTTCACTGAAGCCATAAAATACCGTAACACCGTAGGCAAAGAAGATGACCTCGGCGACTGGTTGCTCTAGTTCTGGTTCAGGGTCTCGTTGGGGCGAAGCTGGTTGAAGTGTGGGTGATGGAGGATGGTCTCTCTCCAGGGGGTAGTCATGTTCTACTTCTGTCTCCCCTGCGAGGTCGGTGACAAATCCGCCATCCGCTTCTGTTTCGCCGCCAGCATCAGCCTCGGACTCTGCGGAGAACATGAGTCTGGACGGGGGATCTCTTTCTCTCCTCGTTTCAATTGGACTGCCTTCCGTGACAAACCCATCATCTTCCCGCCTTGTTGACCCTTCACGCGACCGGGGACGGGGAGTAGCGAAATAGGACCCTTGGTAACCATTCTCTTCAGCTTCTGAGAGACGATTGAGATGCGTCTTGGTGAACGCAGTTGAGGAACGAACGGTCGTGGATGGGGAGTAACCCGGCAAGAGGGGCAAGTAATACATCTTTGCAAGAGCACCATAGTCAGACACCAAACCGCACGTGCTGTGAACTGAAAGGAGCGTGACACTAACCACATACATCGCCTCGTCAAACACCCGTGGATGTACATTGTGTTCACGCTTGAGAAATCCAGCGAGAAGCTTCATCTTCGTTCCCTCTGCCACACAGTACGCTGTTATGCGGTTGTAACCAGCCTTTTCTCTCTGAGCCTTGCTCATGCGCTCAGCGGCACTCTTGTGCTCGCGTACGAGGCCTGCGTCGGTCTCGTAGCCAAGGACATCCTCTTCTGGGGCGCCGGGGTAACCGACACCCGGAGAGACAAGGAGAGGTCTTGTCTGTGGTGCAGAGGGGAGGAAGACCAGCTTCTCGGTGGTCTTTGAGGTGCGGAGAGGCTTGCCATTGACAGCGGTTGCGGGTTTTGGCTTTAGGGTGGACTGTGGGTGGGCGTGGGATGGAATACGAGGCTGTGGTGGGCGTCGGTACGCTGGTCGGGCAGATGGCAGCGTCGGTTGGGGCGGCGTACGCAGAGACTGCGCTGGTGCTGGTCGCGACATGGATGCACAAGACTCGTGGGAAAACTTCTAGCGTACGGCTACAGCTAGAACTTGAACTTCACCTTTCTCCTCTCCACAATTCTTTTGAAATGTCGCTGCGTGCATTAGTACATCGCAGACCAAGTCAGCCACTGCGTTCTCTTTGTTACGGCGGCGTGTCCTTCGAGGGCCTTCTCCAGCCTAGGACTTGTGCTGCAATTGATCAAATCTGGTCTCTGGAACGAGTAACCATCGTAGCAAGACGAAAGGGAAAAGTTGCGATGTTTGCAAACATCACCCTAGTAGTTGTTCAGATTGCTATGATTTTGATAAATTCCGCTTCGCAGTAAGCTGCTTGGCGCATTGCGCCATCATGACTGCGAGTGCAACCTGTTACCCTGTAGACCCATTCACTTACCCTGTGACGAGGCAAGGGATTGGCGACAGATAGGACTGAGGAGTTACCCCCTATTGAGAGCGTAGTACCTTGATGCATCACAGCACCTTGTTCAACTTCGCCAAAGTGTGGCAAGGTGACAGCGAATTATTTCAAGAAACATTTTATCATCCATCTGGCATGCCCTGGAGTAGTTTCAACCGACTGTGCATGCACCATCATTGAGCATCAGGGCAAGAGAGTATGCAAATAAACAAATCCACAATGTTGCAGCCCAACAATGAGCAGGAGTGCCCGAGGCGAATCGCGAAAGCTTGGCTTGTATTACTGAGAACGCCTACATCGATTTATTCACTGTCTGTTAGTCAATATCACGGCCAGCACTTGCGGAAAGGTATCAATACTATGTTACGCAACTTTACATATGCTCTCTGACGACTCGGCGTCCACAATTTCCTGTCATTGACTCACGGAATAGATCAATCAATCTGGAATTAGGGAAGAGTGGACAGTGAATGTGAATCTCGCACCGATGTAACGTATTTCGACCACTTTGTCGTGATCAAAGAATATTTGGCTGCTCACCGATAATAATTCGGACCCGTGGATGCATCAGTTGAAGGAGCGAGCCAATCAGACTTATTTAAAGGATCGGGATTCGGAAGGGATATTACATCAGCGACGCGTTGTCGGAAGTAGCCGAATCCCGACCATTGTTGAGACTTTGTGCTCCAACGCGATATCATGGACGTCGTATGTCACTCGTCATCGTCGTCACCGTCCTCGACGCTGACTTGATCACAGGACTCTGAAAGCGCCGCTGAAGTATTCAATGTGGGCGACTGGCTCACATGTTTCTCACTACCCACCGCCTCCAAACCTGGCGCCTTCCCGTTCACCTCGCACAAGATACAGTTCATCGAATCTCGTCGGGCGCGCATGTCCGACTTGCTCATATTCGATGTCCTTCTCATTCGCGGCGGAATACACAGTCCAGACATGCTTTTTCCACCAACCGACTGGACTGCCCTAAGGAAACTCCTCGACGCAATTGACGAAAGCGTCTACGACATCCTCAAAAAGGACTGTTTAGTGTATATCCTCCTCAAGTGGGTTTGGGACATGGATCCAAAGGAAAACAACCCCGGTTGGGATACACGCTACTTACAAGACCGATGCGTAGCTCCCCAGTTCTCTGCGTTGGCAGATGCATATTGGTTGTTGGACACAGGTACTCACCTTGCTGTACGTCCTACTCGTGCATTCAGTATGTACTGTTTTCTAATCAGCCACGCTTTTTCGTTCGTCTCTAGAAAGCGGTTTCTATACTTTCGGATGCCCGTCTGAACAGAGACTATGTCTCCAAAGTATTGCAAGCACTCTCTCTGTCGGCTTCGCCCGCTTCCTTTGCGAGTGGTACTGCACCTGTCACCGCCTCGCTCATTGTCAAGTACGTCCGCACGGCGAAACCTCTGCTCACCGAGCCCGACGACATCGATCTCTACGCGCTCTCACTGGTCCAACTGTCCTTCATGGACGCATGGGCGTACCAAAAGTCCTTCCCCGAAGGAAGTGATACCAGAGAAAGGTTACTCAAAAAAATAACTGCCTGGTGCTTGATGCGTACGTGCCTACTTCTGGATTACTTCTTGTTCAGGGCATAACTAATACACTAATTTACACCAGCAACACCAAAACAAGAGCCTCTCGCTCAACTCCTTGCGGTCCCACTCTCTTCTTACGAACAGTCCTCTCTATACCTACTTTCCCTCCCTTCACAATTTTCGACGTCCTCTTCGTTGTCCGGCGTCAACACGCACGCCACGTCTGCTCCCTCCGGTCCTGTATTATCATCACAAGCGGTGTCAATTTTGCAAGACCTCCTTTGTGTGCGCGCGATTCAGTCCGGAGACTACGTGGGTGCAATCAAACTCGACCGCCAATTCTCTTTCGCATCGCCCACTCTTGGAAGTGGAGCATCCACTTCCAATATTGCTGCCCAAGCCACGTCTGGTCGGGACACAATTGACCGAAAGTCGATCATTCAGGACCTTTTTGCGACACTCCCGCCGGCGGAGCGAACGCTCCTCGAAGACGACATTGGGAAGGTTGCTACGGGTGTACGCGCCAACACGTCGTCGACCCCGAGGCAGGGAGCTTCTGCCACGAGGAGACCGCTGCGGCCCGAGATGAGCTTGAGTGCGAGCTGGGAAGATGTCGGTGCAGGTTTGGGATCGCCTGCTCCCTCTAATTCGCGTTTGGCGTCAGCCGTCGGTGCCAGCTTTGCAGGCAAGGTAACATCGGTGCCGGTGTCTACCACCAGCCGGATTAGCCAGCCAGCCTTCTCCACGCCGATTTCTGCATCACCTTTTGCGTCACGTGCGCCCCGACCCCAGACAGTTTCCGTCCACCATGCGCCACCGACACCGAAATTCACGGCGTTTGGGTCGCCCATACCCCCATCCGCAAGTGTAGGCACGAGTAGGGCTGTGATTTCAGAACGAGGCAAGACTCTGTTCTCGACCACTGCAGCGAGTGTCCCGAGTGCCGCCGCGAAGCTCCCCACCCATGTCTCGCTTTTCGAAACCGCAGGAAGTGCGAAAAATGCTCCGAATGCATTCTACAAGCCGCCTTCAACCCCGAAGACGATGGCGTCGCTTGATGTGGCGAGTGCGCTGGCAAGTTCCAGCGCGGCCAGGAGTGCAGCGCAAGGGGCCAATATAGTAAATCACAATGGAAAGGCACAGGGAGGCGAAAGTGATGGCGAAGATGCGAGCATGGAATCCAAGTCTGATGTCGAGATCATCGAAGAGAACCGTCGCGACAAGGCGGGTGGAGAGGACGCAGAAGTTACAACAGACGAGGATGACGCTGGGAACTTCATCACGCACGATAAAAGCGGCGCCGCAGATCTCACCCTCCACAAGCGTGATGTCGACGAGATGATGGGCGAGGCCGATGCTGAACTTGATCTTGGGTTCAGCGTGTTCGGCAGGAGTAGAAACGTGGCGCAAGATGGCCGTGCAGGTGGACGTGGGAAGAGGAGCGTGAGCGGGAACGGACTTGTTCCGTATGGCTCTCCGCCACCTCGCCCTCGTGTCTCGCCCTCTCGCGAAGGTGAACAAAGTCCGGGCATCAGCGTCAACTCTACTACGACGAGTAGGTGGCGTGCACCGCCTGGTGCGTTCCACCAAGAGGAGGAGGATGAAGAAGACCAACATGGTCAAAACGAAAAAGAGGACAAGAATGATGAGGATGAGGATGAAGATGGTCAGGCGTCGCTGACCACACCCATTCATTCACCCCGCCGGAGCACGCGCACGAGAATGCAGGCCCAGACTCCTTCGCGTCCCTCCACTCGTTCCCAACCCAAGCACAGTCCAAAGAGTGCCCGCCGACCGCGGCTGAGTCAACCTATACCCGGCGCGTTGACGGACGAGGACAACGACGAGCACGGACAAGACGATACGGACCACGTGGATACACACGGTGACGCAGACACGGAAATGGACGAGCAGGAGGAAGAGGAGGATGCGATTGCGCCTCTCCCGTCGCGCGCCTCGCGACGCACGAGAAGCTCGGGGCTTGTCGACGCGTTCACGGCCACGTCTACCAGATCGAAACCGAGCGCTAAGGCGAGTGCGGCCGCTACTGCTGGCGCAAAGGGCAAGGCAAAGGCACGGCCGTCCGAGGTGAAGACACCTGCGCGCAGATCGTCGAGGCTCTCGACGGCGTCGTCACTGTCGCCGGACCATACCGAGGCTGCGTCGCCGACAAAGAAGGGACGGAAGACCTCCGGCCCGAGGGCGTCTAATGCCGAGAGTGGGAGTGGTACGGTTACGACGCGAAACAACTCCAGGCGGAAGCGGTAGGATACGTCAGTAAGGGAGGACGAGTCCGAGTATAGGTCTTTCTGTGTTCAAAATTTTTCCTTTTTCGTATTTATATGGATGGTTCATTGAACCTGGCACTAATTTTCATTCCTTCATCTTGCCATGGCTAGAAGTTAGTGCGCTCACCATACGACTTGAAAGCTGTTGCAGCATTACTCTCGATGATACACAACTTGAAGACTATACACAACTTTGGACCGCTTGGAACCTTTGCTTCGGCGACACGTCACGTTGCGTTTTTTTTAGCTCGACTTACCCCGGATCGGTTTCTATTAATATCCAACGCTGCTCAAAGTATATCATGATCTTGCAGTTCGGGGGGCGATATTTTAACCTCACAACTGTGATCAGAGTCACGCAGGCGACCTCTGTCTTGATCTGGATACCATCGCGTCAATCGAATGCTGTGGATAAGGCCCCACAGAGTCGTACAGAGTTATACGCGTGGCGAGGGGCGAGACGATCGCAGTTGGCGCGCCATGCAGCTGGCAGCGGCTCTCTTGCATCTGTCCATCACGTCAGATATCCGTCTGTCACGACAGGTCATGACGCGCTCATGTTCCCCTTTCCATCACGGTACGCGACCGAGTAACTTTGCTTCATCTTTGATGCGAGCCGATCGACTGATGTGGCCAGTATCGACGTCCGATTTCTCCGTTGGTCTATTGACCCACTCTGAGGGAAAAGGTATAAATATGACCTGTTGGTTGGTCCAGGTTCTTCAGCTGGTCTCTTCATTCTCCTATACTCGATAAAGATGCGTTTCTCTTCTTTCGCTGTGCTTTCCGGTCTGGCTGCTATCGCCACGGTCAACGCCTACCCACTGGCAGTCGGGCAATTCCCCCCCAAGCACAACGTCACTAGTTCCGCACCTTCATCGACGTCTACACCCCCCGTTATCTGCTGCGTTGCAGTGAGTCTGACCCCGAGATTGATAATTGACACTTGCTCAATCGTACTTGATGTGACAGCCTGGTGTGCCAACGCTCTGCACTGAATGCCACTCACACGGTGCCGCTCCTTCCGCGCATCCTTCCGCGCACCCTTCCGTGCATCCCTCTGCACATCCTTCTGCGCACCCTTCTGTGCATCCTTCTGCGCCTTTGCACCACAATGCCACTAGTTCTGGTGTTCCCACTTTGCCTACACACCCCTGGCGCCACCAGAATGGCACTACTTCCGCAGATCATCATGTGCCTACGCACCGCCCTGAGCACCACCCCCACCATGAGCACCACCCCCACCACGAGCACCACCACATTGGCACTGATTCTGTGCATCCTCCTGTGCCTACGCACCCTTTGCAGCACCACAATGGCACTGCTTCTGCGCGCCCTCATGCGCCTACGGTCCACCACCATAAAGACACTACCTCGGCGCACCCTTCCGTGCCTACGGTCCACCACCATAAAGACACTACCTCGGCGCACCCTTCCGTGCCTACGCAGCACCACCACGATGGCACTTCTTCTGCGCCTTCCTCTGTGCCTACGCAGCACCATCACGATGGTACTTCTTCTGCGCCTTCCTCTGGGCCTACGCAGCACCACCACGATGGTACTTCTTCCGCGCCTTCCTCTGTGCCGACGCTCCATCACCACCAAGGCACTTCCTCCGCGCCTCTGAATGTGCCTACGCAGCACCACCACAACGGCACCACTTCCGCGAACCCTTCCAAGTCTACCGTTGTGTAAAGGGGGTCGATGGATCTCATAGCGAGCGCACAACTGGAATCATGATGTGTCAGAGTTTGTTTGCCGTAGTCGTCTTAGATTTTCGCCACGTGTTTGTAGATCGTAGGATGAAATACAGGCATGCTGTCGATTGTTTTGATCGAGGGATGGCGTGTGCTCTGCATCAGTGCTTGGTGGGAGAAACGTGGGTCGCAAGATGAATGGCGTGGCATTCGGATCTGCGGGGCGTTGGCGTTCGTTGATTTTTCTCTGAACGAGCCAAGTGAGCAAAATCCAGCTTCAGCAACGAGGGTGAACCTTTTCTTACACGTTTTTTCTAAAGAAACACGACGGCTGCTAGGATAAATGACGTTTCTCGATAGATGGTGAGTACACCTGGCCGAATACGTTACACCGTTGGTAAAAGACTTTGGATCTCGTTTGCATCGTCGGGGCTGACACCATAATGGGAGCGCCCTGTGACCTGCACCAATGCAGACCTCACGAGGCTCTAACCAGGGACCTTGCGTGAATGATGTTCAACTCGACTTAAGTATTCCGGATCGGTTCTTACCACTGTTACCACCGCTACTCCAAGGCTAACCTGAAAGGGGTCATGTGGTTCAGAGACGCAACGTTTTTAATTCACTATCGTGGGTCAGGGACGAGGACGATCCTTTGGTTATTCGTCATCGTGCTGAATCAACGTGATGATTGGTGGTGCAGTAGCTAGTAGGCGCCGCGGCCGTCACGGCCCTCTTGCTCTGATTCTGTTCGTCGGAACGACGGTCACGTCTGAGAATTTGTAAATAATATAGATATGGGAATGGATGCACGGTTGAAAACACTGCCCTTGCGAGAATAATCGCACTTGTGCAGGTTAGTTTGTGGAGTAGCCACTTTTGTGACCAATATTCTTGTGAAGGATACATTCAAGTTCGATCAGCGACGTGGTAAAGATTCGAATCTGAACATGTCTTGATCTAGGACATTGACATCTCTGACTCGTGTTCTTGATGTTGTGCCATAGTTCTGCAAAGGAAGACTTTTTTTTTGCTGATATTCTTGGGCTTAACGCAGCTAGACCTCCCGGAATGAAAGAAGTTGCCTTCTTCGGCTGAGATCTAGAATTCAGCGAAATCGCAATGACCATCTTGGGGAGACACTGACACAGCTCGCAATGCAGGTCTGTCCGCACCCGCCAACGTGAAATGCAGACAGCCAATGCCGACGCAATTTAACCAGAAAGATTCCAGACAAGGAACCTGCTTATGGTGAAAATGGATGTTCCCTCTTGAAGCAAGATAAAATGAGAAGAGATCCATAAATTTGAGGGCGCACGTCACGCCCTGCTAAACTGAATTGAACAACGCCATCGGGCGTACCAATATTGGAAGGGTGCGTGTTCGAGACGATTAGTTGGCTGGGAGGAGGTGCTGGGTGCCGCCACGACGGAAGCGAGCAGCAAGGTGGTCTCTGGATAGTGAAAAGAATGTCGAATGTCTGAGGCTGATGTCGAAAACGCAGTAGAACTTGAACCCTCATGCCACAAGCAAGAAGAGGGTCCTGAGGCAGCGTCATTCAAACACTTGGATTAGTTGCGACCAATTGCAACGACCTCACCTCGTTATGAGCCGTACAGTCACCGATCAAGGATGTCGAGCTGGGTTGCGCCTCAACCATCCGCTTCAACTTTAATTGCACCCGCATTGGCGCCTGCCACCGTTGACCTCGTCTAATAAGTTTGCCGCTGCCTTACTTACTATGTCCGATCATCACAGTCAACCCGACAGCGGCTGATCATATTACCCACCGTCACGTCTAGATCAAGTATTGGGTAAACGACCTTACCTGCCGTTACTGTTGTCGTTTACTAGCATACAAGTGTATTGGGTCGGAATATCGAGCTTGAAGAACCTCTCCGAAATCCGGGAATAAGCTACATAGTCAAATAACGCACCTCTGACGGTGACGGCCTTTGCATCTTTTTCCAGGACGGAATCGTGCCAATGATGAAAGTTTTATTTGTTCCTGCTGATCGTCTGCTTGGAACTTGAACTTGAACCCCCCTCGATAACGACTCACTCACCATGTTCTCCAACCTCGCACAAGCGTAAATCCACACACTCACGAATTCAAACTAATGTAAGCAAGGTTTTGAGCCACGAAGTCGGCGTTCCAAAGTTTGCAAAAGACACGGACAGGGAATATAGAAACTTGAAAGGAATCTCGACGAAACGACCCAATTAGTATACATGTTCCCCCCACCAAACCGTTTATTAACCCCTTTCCCCTTCACGTTCCTAAGCCTGCTACCATGTACGCACAATGGTGACGGAATCCGAATCGTTGTGGATGCTGGCAGCGGCTAAAATCGTCTTGTTCTGCGCACTGATAAGGTCCACGGTTACGGCCCCGTCAACAAGCCCATAGATCTCCCCATCTTGGGACGCCGCGATGTTATCCGTAAAGGTAATCGGGGTAAAGTAAGCAAAAGGAACTAGTTCCACTTGGCCATTATTCTCTTCTATCCCAAAATCTTCGACCATCCATTCTGCGTCTTGCAAGCAAAGCTCCGAGTTATTAACAGCAGGGATTGCCTGCAGCACGTACTGGCCATTGGTGAGATTTTCAATGATGGCGACACCACTCGTCGTGGAATTCGCAGCGACGGTGAGTCTGACTTTGTCTCCTTCATTGAAAGAGATGTCACTGCTATTGAAGGGGACCGCAAGGGCAGGGTACCACTCGTACCAAGCTATATACGCGAAAACGATGGGTCAGATATGCTGTGGATACATGGTTTAACAGTTCTTTACCAATGTAATAGGGAGGTTGTTGCGGAAAAATCGAGATCCCGGTCTGGAGAATGGCACTTGTGCACGTGGCGCCGTCGATACCGACCCATATGCTGGCACCAGTGCCATTTTGACCAGAGATACCAGGGACGATGAAGGTTCCCTCAACGAGACTGAAAGTGCCCTGTCGGAGTAAGACGATGAGATAAAGACACAGTTCGCAAAAATGACGACTCACTGGAGTTTTTAGTAAGGCAGCACCGGCCCAGTTAGTGCTGTTTACGTATTGACCATTGATGGATTCCTCGACACGGTTAAGGGTCCCGGCCTTGCGGTTTGGGCGACCTGCCAAAACTGCGGAAGCAAACAAGAGGCTGGAGACGAGGGCGCGATTAAAGAGCATGGTGAGAGTGGTGAAACTACGACTGGTTAAAAGAAGGCGTCAAAAACACAGAGCCACCTTGCGCTTTTATACGCTCCCAAGATTGCCCTACCGTCGGCAGCGGTTCGTTGGCAGGCCATACATGTTACAAGCGAGGATGGCAGTGTTCTTTTGGAGCGTCGTTTAATCACGACTGCACAAACAGCTGAAACCTCACCTTGCAGTGAACTGTAGAGAAGAGTAGTTGATCAAATCCCTGCAGTGTTTTCCAAGTTTGATTCAATTACTGGAGGGAGACGAGCGCTTGGGGCTGCAGATTGGGACTCTACATAATTGCCAAATATCGGCACCCATTACTAGCCGCTGAAAATGGGTGCGCTCTCTTGGGTCCGCTGCACATTACAGAAAGACAGCGATTGACCAGGCGGAGGGGTCGCATTAGAACTCAGCTCGACAGACGAACAGGTGATCACTGGATGTCAACTCTGTCAAGTGTGTTGCCCTCCATGTCAAGAAACAAAACGACGGACCTTAATTCTGACATACATGAACAACATTACTGCTGAATCTTGCTCAGGCGATGTTTTGCGATGTCCGATGCTCGACAGGTCTCTCAAGTCTCGCACATCTTGCTTGTTTGCCAACACTGCAAGCGACGTCTGCACTGGTTTGCAATGACAGACACATACGTGACTTAGCTGGCAAGGATCCAGTCAGTACTATCCGAGTCGTTGGACCGGAGTTGCAAAAAGGGACAGAGATGCAAAATGAATTTTAGCATGCCACACAACATGAATAGAGGCTCATGTTGGCGTAGACGTAGCTCACGGTATCCTACATTAAGAGCCCTGTATT
>JBBPOE010000611.1:0-17669 GCA_038091295.1 Tylopilus felleus | reverse complement strand
GTTGGATGTGCGCACCCCGACTCTGTTGACTATGTATGACGTTGAGTGGTACTTGCAAACATTGGACGACTGGAATGCGCACGGTTATAGGGCTCTATTTTGAGCTTTGTCTCGACGAGGCCGGGCGTAGCCCGGGTTATGAGGAGCTGGTGTTTGATAAAGTCAACAGGTGCAGCTTTGACACAAGGCGTGGGGAAGGTATACGGACATTTGGAAAACATTGTGCGTCATGACCTTGGTGTTTCGTTTAGATATATTGCTTCGCAGACCATTAGACTAACCTTTATTGTCGATAAAGGACTTCCAAACCTGCATTCAGAGGAAGCGATCTGTATTGGAAAACATGGGAACGGGAAGGAACCTACCCTGCGAGTGAAGCGCAGACATGCAGACATGTCGAAGGAAGATTGTACCAGATCTCCTAGGTTCACACCTATCGACGCAGGAAGTCGACACTTTGGATGAGAAGTGAACCCATTTCTGGAAGGTGTTTGTTTATTTCTAATGCCTTTGCCAAACAAACCAGTTTGGGATATCTTTGCCACCAATTTGCTCTCCGCTCGGTGACATCCGACTGTGCTCTGTCCGTAGCAATTGTTGAACAGCAACGTCGACTATCTCCGCCTTCGTTTCTCGCAGCTCTACACAAAATGTCTGACCTTTGTCCCGTATACGCTCCCTTCTTCGGTGCCATGGTGAGTGCTTATAAAGAGCCTTTCTGGCAGCCGATGTTAAAACGAGCTATAGGGCTGCACTTCTGCGATCGTGTTCACTTGTAAGGATTCGAGTTTCAACGACGAGACACTCATTCAACGTCCATTTCTTGCTCGCTTCTTTGTGCAGGTATCGGGGCCAGGTCTGTACCGATTCTTGTGAAATTTTCATACTTTAACCAACTCCTAGTTATGGTACCGCCAAGTCTGGTGTTGGTATCTCTGCAATGGGTGTCCTCCGACCTGACCTCGTCATGAGATGTGTCATCCCAGTTATCATGGCTGGTATTATTGCGGTTCGTATTACTTTCTGTTGTCTCGAGGATAAGCATGACCAGTAGTACAGATTTACGGTCTGGTCGTATCGGTCCTTATCTCAAGCTCACGTACGTTCCGTTGTTGTTCTTTGTTCGGTCAAGTCTGAATTCTGGATGTTAGTCGGTTCGTCCATGTCACTTGCATCTAGCTTCATCGACCTCGGTGCTGGTCTTTCCGTTGGGCTCGCCGGACTCGCGGCTGGCTTTGCAATCGGGATCGTCGGTGATGCAGGTGTGAGAGGTACTGCACAGCAACCACGGCTATACGTCGGAATGGTCGGTTCTTCATGCACGTCACTTTTCGCTTTTTGTTGACTTGCCACGTAGGTGTTGATTCTCATCTTCGCCGAAGTTTTGGGGCTTTACGGTATGTTCCATTGGTTCTTCGGGTTCTTTCATCCCAATCAAATCTTTCAGGCCTCATCGTGGCCCTTATCATGCACACCAGGGCTGGTCAAATTGTTGGAGTAAGTTGTACTGTCAAAGCGAATATTGTTCCGGTGACAAACCTTCCTTCCTAGTGCTAAAGTGGCTGTGCTTCGGCCAACGTAACGACGCGACTAGACCTCTTCTTGTCTACCTACCAGCTGTTCTTCTGTCTTTGTGACAATCTCATCCACTACCCCAAGTATGTACTTTGGCAGTGAACTCAGGTTCATCCTATCCAAAACAGCATAAGTCGCTTTGTTCGAACGTTGGCCCCAACTGCTGCATTCAATTTCCATGTAGTGGATGTTGTGAATCGCGCGCTACTAGTAATCTTCGTGTATTATTGGAGGTACTCTGCTTTCCACTTGGGTACCCTTAGCGTTGCTCTTGAACAGTGGGCATCGTCCAGTTGCCTTGATCTTTATCTGTGTCTTTTCACACAGATTTTATGTAACTGACCAGATATGTGAGCGTCGTGAATCCTTCAGCGTCTTGGATCATTGGACATGAACTTGTTCCGACTATTGTGTAGCCAAGTATAGCAACTTGAATCAAGTACTTACCTAGTTGAAACGTTAACGTTGGCCATTGACGTGTCTCATCACGACTTGCTTCTTAATGCTCGCGCTCCAGCTTGCGTCCTCGTAGGGTTTGTAGAGATGAATCTGTTTTCATCGTTGCCGAGGACGTTGCTGGCATTGTCCCTGTTCGGCCTTACCGCTTTACCAGTGTTGGCCGTCACCGTTTCCTTGCCACCAACGTCGTCTAACGACCCCTTTCGCGCCATCGTCGTCGTATACCGAACGCAGCAGCCAGAACCACCATTATGCTGCTTGAAACCTCTACCGACCATCAACCCTCCAGAAGGACCAGAGGACGTTCTTCTCTCATTCGCGGAGTGGAAGTCAAAGCAGCTTCACGCCGGGTCACAAAACGTCCCCGCAAGACTCATCCCGGAAACAGCCAACAGCGATACTCCAAGTAAAACCAAGAACTCCGACGCCCCACCGGTTGACACGCAATTGCCTCCCGAGCTATCGTATTCCACTAGCGAAGACGCCCTCCCACCACACTTCCGCGTACCTATCGTCGACAGGTTCGACTATGCCAACACGGACTGTTCCGCGCGAGTACACACGACCCACAAGTCCGCCAAGTCTGCCTCGTCCATCCTTTCGTCCAAAAGGGACAAGTACATGCTCTCGCCGTGTAGTACCGACGCCCAGTTCGTAGTGGTAGAACTCTGCGACGACATCAGGATCGACACGGTGCAACTAGCCAATTTCGAGTTCTTCAGTGGAGTGTTCAAAGATTTCTCCGTGAGTGTCGCGAAGACGTATACTGGTACCGACGAAGGGTGGACACCCGCGGGAACGTATCGCGCAAAGAACATCAGGGGAGTCCAGGTGAGATTTTATCAGTTCCCGAGTTGTGCTTGGTTTGATGGTCAGATAGTCTTTCCATACACCGACGTCGTTGCGCGACTTTTACCGCTTTATTCGAATCGACTTTCATTCGCACTATGGGCACGAATATTATTGCCCCGTCTCTCTGCTTCGGGTATACGGACTCACTCATCTCGAGGAATGGAAGTGGGACACGTGGCAAGTCGAGAGCCGTGCACGAATAAAAGATTCTGCTTCGCGACGGTCCTTGATCGGGGAACACTCTACGGCGAGCAATACGAATCCCGAAGTGGCATCCAATAAGGACACGAACGTTTCTGTGACCCAGGTTTCGGCGGCCGAGACTCACTCAAGTATCAGCTTGTCACCATCACCTTCTGAACCGCCGAGTACACCAAGTCATGAGGCGTCTTCCTCCCCCAGTTCGCCATCCGCACATAGTCAGTCTCGGAGATCTGGTCCTATCATCGATGAGGGAGCGTCGATATCGAGCAGCAGAGATGGGGTACGGGACGTTCTAGCAACGCAAGCCACAGGGATGCATGCGGTGACTGAGGCGATCTCCTCACTCTTTTCCATGTCCTCGCCTGCTTCTGTTGTTTCGCCCACCCCATCTACAACCGAACACCCTCATCTTCATTCGCATGAGCCCGAAATTCATTCATTTTCCACACTTTCGTCACAGCCAAGCAACTCTCCCGCCCCTCCGCTGATTCAGCCGACTCCTCTTCATGCACCGTCTCCCCAACAGTGGAGTGGAGAATCCATTTATCGGACGATAATGAATCGTTTGACTACCTTGGAAGCGAATCATACCCTATACTCTCGGTATGTGGAGGAGCAAACAGCGGGTGTGCGAGAGGTATTGAGAAAGCTGAATGAGGAAGTCGGCAGACTCGAGAGCGTTGTAAGTGGTTGAACTCCGTTGGCGAATCCGTGCTTGACAGAACTGTCGGACTTTATCCAGAGTCGAATGCAGGCACAGATGTATCAACGGACGGTCCACGAGTGGGAAAGACAAAGGCTACGTTTGGAACTCGAACATGGCGAGCTGCTCTCTCGAGTCAACTATCTCTCGGACGAGGTACCTACTATGTCCTTGCTGGGTTACGCATCACTCAAGCAGTGCAGGTCGTACTTGAAAAGCGGCTCGGGATTGCTCAACTATGTCTTCTCCTAGCAGTGCTTCTATTTATCGGTCTTACACGTGGTGCTTCTGCACAATATTCTCCTCCGGCTATGCATCGGTCGACGCGTGCATGGGGTGTTCGGAACCTCAGCTTTGGGAGCAATGCAGATGGCTGGAACCCGCTCAGGAGACGAAGTCGTAGCCCAGCTGAAGAAATTGAGAATATCAAAGCTGAGAAAGCTACTGGTAACTATAACGTTCTCATTCGAGAAGCGTTTCACTAACATAATATGATTCCCATGACTAGCCACGGACAACCCCCTGTTGTTCCCAAGCAGTCCCGATCCCAAGGCTGAAGTACACACTCACAGCTATCAGCAACCGCCGAGGGCTTTTAAGCTGCCTGTTGCATCGACGGCGACATCATCGCATAAGCGCGTGCACACCTCGACAGTCTTTCGTACCCCCACCAAATCTCGTCCACTCACGTGGCTCGAACCACATACACTTCCTCGGGCAGAACCCCTCTCACGATCGCATTCGTCCTCGACGTCGAGCCACCCACAAGGACGCTCTGCGAAACGGTGGGCGCGCAGTGCCCATCTACATGAGATCAAGATCTTGCGGGAGCTGCGCGGCAGCGGGGGTGCCAAACGAGCAATGGTATTCAAGGATTGGGAGAACGACCGTGAGAACGTTGCGTTGGGAGACATGTTCAACGACTTCTCCTCGTCCTCCGCGTTATCTCTTCCCCACCTCCCAGCCAGGATCAGAGCGCCCGACGAGCTTCGGCGACCACTGACGCCGATGGTGGTCGTGCGTAGCAGCTTGGAAGAGGGTGGGGATGGGGATGCGTGGGTCGATACAGACGTGGACGAGGACGATCTCTCGGTCGTCTCGGAGCGGGCGGTCGTGCTGAATTCACCGGAGCGCGACGTATTCGTTTGATCGTTGGGATGTTGAGACACTGTCTATACAGCGTAATGGATTTTTCTTCCAGGCGCGTTTGCATAATACCTCGTATGCGGATCATCTATGCAGCTGTTTGGTACTTCTCTGTACCACGATGTTGTCGTCTTTCAGTTTCACGATAACGTGTTACACCAGCCAATATCAAGTACTAAGAATTTGAGCGAGCTCATTTGAAGCAAAAACGAGGAACACTGGGAAGGGCAATTGTTAAAAAGAGCTCATGCCCCAAACTGCATCACTGCGCTACGAAATGGACGACCGAGTCCACATTGCTATTCAACCATGACCGATTCTTGACGTCCATGCCTGGCGACTCCGGAAGGCCACGATTCGATCTTGCTGTTTGTCACCGAATCCGGGAAAGCCGATGTAGCCCTTTGCCCACGAATAGGGCGAACGAGCACTCTGGATATCGGGTATGTCATCAGCAGAATCTTGAAGATATAGAATATAACGGAAGATGGAATGATGGCTGTGAGCGGGCATAACGGTTCGTTCTTCGGAGGTACAGCATGATCGGGATAGCAACAACGGGAACGAGGTATACATAGATAGCGTACATTATATGCTTCGTGGAATGGGGCGTTTGGCTTGGTTTCGTCAAGCAGATATCTCCGCTGATGACCCACGATGAGGTGGTACGCGATAATCGGGTAACGACGAGTCGTCCGCGCAGATTGTCGTTTGTATGCATATTTCCATGATGCAGAACCTTGGGGGACTTTTGTGAGACAGCGTGAACGAGCGCCCAAGACTCATGAGGTGATGGAGCGTGTGTAATGATCTATATCAGGGAGGAGCCACGTGTATAAATGCGAAGAGGGCGTACGGACGACAACTCCTCCACTGACTTTCATCCTTGTTTTGCTATATTGTGTCGTTACCCATGTCGTCGACAATGACGGGTGCGTACTGATAAGATGGGGCCGCGTTGGTACTGACAGCTGGACAAGAGCATTCCCTGGCCATTACAATCAACGCCAGTGACTATCTACGTGCGGTGACATTTTCGGCGAATGGCGAGCATCTCTTGAGTAGTGGTCTAAACCAGATCGTTCAAGTATGGCGAGTGCAAGACGGCCAACGAGTGGCAACGATCGAAGCGGAAGATGTTCTCTGTCTCGCTGTGTCGAAGAACGGCAAATGGATCGCGGGGGGGACATTGTGGCATGAAGTGTTCGTGTGGGACGCCGAGACATACAAAAGAGTCTGGAAGCACAGGGAGGATTCCCGTGACACCAAAGGTTACAACGACATCTACGCCGTCGATTTCTCTCTGGATTCGACAAAACTCGTCTCGGGGTCTTGGAAGCGCACAGCCACAATTTGGGATGTCACGAGTGGCAAAAAAATACGGACACTCCCCCATGTGCAAGGGTTGATCGCAGCCAAGTTCTCGCCCGACGGTGATCGAATCGTAACTGCTACGTCTCAATTAGTTCAAGTCTGGGATAGCAAAGATGGTCATTTACTCGTCGACACCCCAGTGACGGTGACCTCTAGGTACAACAACGGTCTCCGGTGGTTCAATAACCACATCTTTGTCGTATCCAACAACAAAATCAAACAACTGGATGCATCCACCGGTTCAATAATCTTTGAATGGCCAGTTCCCAATAGTGACCTCCACTCGTGCATTGCAGTACTAAGAGATGGCGGATTTATCGCATATTCATCAAGCCGTTCTGTCTCCTTTTGGGACATATCAACCCACTTGCAGATCGGTATCGTCAAACATACTGAAGATATACATTCAATTGTGCTATCTCCCGGTGACAGGTCTCTCGCAGTCGGTGGAGAAAACGGGACAATCACGATCAAAAGTCTACCTCGCATTACTGTGAGTATGGTAAGATTCTGGTTGATTGATAGCGCGTATGACAGTCCGCTCGTTTTTCAAACAGGATTCCTTCCAGTTTTTCTCCATTCCAGGATGTCCAGGGATAGGAGTATTGTGATGTAGACATATTATCTCCATCCGGAGATCTCGATCTTCAGATACATACATCTTTCCTGATCTGGTGAAGAGAATTCCATCTCGGTCTTCACAGATTCCGTGTTTCTTACATAATGTGATGACATCCAATTCTCGGATTCAGACTATGGCATCTTGGATGTGGTTTCTGATGTCATCAGCATCGGTGGATATGTATATAGTGGTAGAAGCTATCTGTTCTGGAGGAATGACAAGAACCATTTTGTTGTCGTCCTGTATTTCTACAGCATGATCTTCTCGGCGCGATAGGGCATTGGGTTTATCCATTTGGGCTCCGGCCTTGTGTACCCATTTGAAATTGAATTGGGAAAGGTACTGTGCCCATCAAGCTTGCTGGCGATTTAGATCTTGTCGCTTCATGAACCACTGAAGGTTTGCGTGATCATTCCATACTTCAAATTGGAGATTAGCACCTTCTGGGTAGTGTCTCCATTCTTCCAAACTTTGGATAACACTCAGCATTTCTTTGTCAGCAATACAGTAATTGCGTTCTTTGGGTGACATAGAGTGTGATGAGTAGGCGATGGGATGCCATTTGTCATCCTTCAGGATAGATAAGACTGCGCCGGTTGCAAAGTCTGAAGCATTGGTTTCAAGATGGAATTGCTTGTCAATATCCGGAAATGTAAGAATAGGGGCGGTAGTAAATCGTTGCTTGAGTGTATCAAATGCTGTCTGTTGTGATTCTTTCCATTCGAAGGCCTGATCTTTCTTGGTTAGATCATTCAGGGGACGAGCCACTTGAGCATAGTCCTTGATAAACCTTTGGTGGAAGTTAGCTAGTCCTAAGAAACTGCGCACACTGCGAACAGTTTTCGGGGTGGGCCATTCTAGTATAGCTTTGACTTTGTCATCGTTCATCTTGATTCCTTCGGCAGAGACGGTCATGCCTAGGAATTTGACTTCCTTGACTTGGAAGGAGCATTTCTCTGGCTTGACAAAGAGATCATGTTCTTTCAGTCATCGAAGGACTTCAAGTACAATCCTGTCATGCTCTTCCTGATTGTCGGTTTTGGTGAAGATGAGTAGATCGTCAATGTAGACCACCATGACATCTTCCATGTTGGCAAAGATCTCGTTCATCATTGCTTGGAAGGTGGCAGGTGAATTGCATAATCCAAAATACATTACTAGGGGTTCGAAGGAACCTCAGTGACAAGTGAAAGCGGCTTTCCCTTTGTCACCTTCTTTGATTCTGACATTGTTGTATCCCCATCGGAGATCCATTTTGGTGAGCAGCTTAGCTCCTTGCAGTTTCTCAGACAACTGCCTGATGAGGGGGAGCGGATAGTTGTTTTTGACTGTGTGTTCATTAAGATAGCAATAATCTTGTACCATTAGCTTCTTTCCATCCTTTTTAGGGACGAAGAACATGGGGGAGGTCTGAGGGGATTTAGAAGGTCTGATATATCCTTTCCTGGTTTGATTGTTGATGAAGTCGGATACTTTCTTTTGTTCCTGTGATGATAGTGGAATTAGTCTTCCCTTTTTAGGTACGAAGGTGTCTTTCATGTCAATAGCATGGTCCCATGGTTTGCGGACAGGCATGCATTCAGACTTCTTTTTCGAGAAGACTTTGAGGTACTTGTGATATGCCTTAGGAACCAGATCCTCAGGTTTCGGATCGGGTTTTGGAGCCTCCGATCGCTCCTGTTCCCTTTTGATCGCGTGAATGGTCCTGAGATCATTTTGATCGAGTACGTCAATGGATTGCTCAAGAGGAGACTTGCCCTGCAAGACTCTGCAAGTCCATGGACAGCGAGTCATCCTGACTTGACCAGTTTCCCAGTCAATGTTGGGATTGTGGTGCTTTAACCATGTGTATCCAAGGATCATTTGGTGTCTGCTGAGATCAGTTATCTCAGCTATTACCTTTTCTCGGTGACCCTGGAAATCAATGACTATTTCAGCATAGTGAGTGATGTCACCAGCTGAGTTACGTGTTCCATCCACATTGTATACCGGTATGGGGTTCGGCAACGGAAGTAGCGGTATCTTCCTGATCTGTACCCATTTCCAATCAATGAATATGATGTTAGCTCCGCTATTGAGGAGAGCTTCAATTCTGCTAAAGCAACAGTTTTGCCTTACAGGTGCAATGTTGAGTTTCAATACTATGTCTCTATGTGTATTGCAGTTCAATATGCATCTCGGTGGTTCTGGGGTTTCAATGGGAGTAAAGGTGCAAACAGAATTAAGCGCTGGTTTAGAGTCCCAGCCGAGCTCTGAACCAGTCAAAGACCCTGTTTGACTATAATTTAGAGTCGAGATTGTATGTACAGATCGAGAGTCACTTTGATCACCCAGATTGATCAAAGCACTTTGGCTTTTCCCTTGTCTTCAACATTGTGCATGTCGTAGAAAAAGGCCTTGGCTTCATCAAAGCTCATTTTTTGAATGGCGTGGGATCCCTGATCCCAAGATGTAGCGGGTTCTTCGGTGGTTGTTTGGATCTTAGATGCTTTGGAGCATCGCGGCTTGTGGCCTCCTCTAGACCAATTGCATTCCGGGCATCTGGTCGAGGAATCTTGCATTCTTTAGCCATGTGGCCCAGCTTTCCGCAATTGAAATAGGAGAGTGGTTTCTTATTGTGATTAGGGGTCCTGGCTTTCCCTTTTCCTTTAGTGAAAGTGTTGATCTCCATCTCGGATTCCTCATCCGAAGCAGCGTCTAAAGCACTGACGTCCATAGTGTTGGGGTCTCATTGTCTGGATGGCCCTGTGATTCCTAGGAACTGGGTCAGCTGCCTTTTTTGACCAATGTTCCATACTTTGGTTAGGTAATCAGCCGGGTCTGTAGGGCAAGTGTCTTCTTCAATGATCTTCCGGATGATGGATGGATCAATGCTTTGCTCAATGATGTCGACCAGTTGTCCTTGGTCGAGTTGAGCGGCTTGGCTATAGGTTTGGAACTTGATGATCTATTCATCAATCATCATCCTGCCTTGTTTGAGTTCCCTAAGCTTTTTGCATGCCCAATCCTTTTGATTGGCTGGTCAGAATAGTTCTTCCAATTCGCCGCACATGCATGCCCATGTATAGGCAGTTCCACTGTTCAGGATTTCTAGACGCGTTCTAGCAAAGCTTCTGGCTTTGGGTCCTTCAAGGCAGGAGAGTACTGCGCAGACTGGTTTGTCTGTGTTGGCAGGCATGGCAAGATGGTTCTCTGCTTGCCATGCTTTAACTTTAGCCCACCATTCCTTGAACTTGGCCATGGATCCATCAAATGGTCCTGGATCTGCGAGTAGCTTAGAGATTTTGGCCATCTGGGCCATAGCGGTAGCGGTGGCAGTTGCTTGGTTCTGCATTGCAAGGAGTTGGCCTCCCATGTTGTCGAGGGTATTGAGGAGTTTAGTGAAAGTGGTATTCAACACCGTTGGTCCTTGCATCCAATCTTGACCAGCAAGGGCAAGGGCGTTGGCAATCTCTTGTTGAAGCTGTGCGCGAGACATGATTTCTTACTTGATAGATTTCTTGAGTTTTCGAGCTTTCTTCAATAGCTTTCCGTAAGTGGATTTAGGAGAATAGGGATTACTAGAGGATTTGTGCTTGGCAATAGAGTTTATGCTTTTCTGAAACCTTCCCTTATCGGGCTTAGACAATTTCCGATGTTTGCTTATGAGATCCAGATCTATTCAATGTCAGCTAACTCGGTGTCAGGGGTCTGATATCTTGAGGTGACTTCTGACGTATTTCCAGAGGGGCCGTCTGTTTCTTGTCTGGGGGCTAGGAAGTCTCCGGGGTTGTAGCGATAACAGAAGACTGGATTAGGAGTTCTTGGACAGTTTGGCAGAGCATCTCTGTGAATGCAAATCTCTTCTGGAATAGGAAGGACGGGAAGTGGGAGTCCTTCAAAGACTATCCTAGGAGTGGCTCGGTTAGTATGGTTAGCAACTGGTGGTTCAGGTGCTACGTATGCCGGTGGCAGTGGGATGTTCTTTTGGTTTTCTAGGTTTTCAAGCTCTCTCTCGATCTCAGATTGGACGGCCTGATCCCTTCTATATGCTTCTACTAGTTCCCTACATACAAACTTTAAGGATATCCTGCTATTGATGGTAACGTGCAGGGATCCTAAGGTGTTCTGATCTACGTAGAGCAGAGCGCTGATAACCAAAGTGATCAGGTATGCCTCAGTGCTAACGAGGAACAGGAGGAGGGAAAAGATGACGAGGAGGGGAAGGGGCGGAGGATGAAGATGATGGTTCTGATGAGATTCTTCTCCTCTTCAAAACGTCTCTCTCCCGTGAATCCGAGCAATGGCATCTATCTCCTTGCTACTCAATGCCCAAGTTAATTCCCTCTCGAATAAGGTCCTCGACTGTGTTCGGGACGAATGCTCTATATGGATTGTGAGTGACCCTGACCAGACTTGAAGTGAGGGGAGTGGAGAATCCAGACCTGAAGATTTCTTGTTCTAGTAGGCGGTGGCGGATGTATGTCCAATCAACGGGTTCCTTGAGTGGTGGTGGCGAGGACTGAGATGAGGGGTAAAAGTTCCTACAGTCCTGATGGACTTGTTCGAGTTCCGGTACGTGATATCTGGGATCTAAGAGATCTACCGGTGGAAAGCGGGGCGAGACGGGTAGGGGTTCCTGCCAAACCGGTGGTGGAACGTAGTGAAAATCAAATTCCTTGAATTTCCAACCCTGGAAGAACTCGATCCTCCTTTGATTGACCGGAGTGTTGAAGCAAGAGGCGGGGGTAGATGCAGTGACTTGGATCTATAGGAGGCTAGTTCCTCTAGTTCTTCAAACTGTTTGAAGAAGGTGTTGGCATCATCAGAAAAGTCCGGCCAGAGATAGTCCTCAACGTGAGGGAACGGTGGTACCTGTGGGTATACGAGGTTTACGGATTCCTCTTCTTGTTTGATCTCTCTTTCGGGTGAGGCAAAAAGAGGGCCTCCTAGAGTGCTATCGATGGGTGCCTGGTAAGCATAGTCAATGACCCTGACTAAAGGTAGGCGATCTTGTTTCCGTACCACAAACTCAAAAGCGGTGGGGAAGGCTGATCCCGATTTGTATGACACTATCAAACAGGGTTAGTGTGCCCATTCAATCAATGGAACAGTGAGACAGTTTCTCACTGGCGAAGATAAAAGTATGGGGTGGTGGTGGATAGGGCGGATGCGAGAGGTGTTGATTGCTAGACCTTCCGCAGTATCAGTAATGAAAGTCTTGTTCAAGTGAAATGACCAAACTCACTCAAGAGCTGGCGCTCTGCTAGAGCAAGGGAGAGACCTCTGTCAGTGGCACTCAATGGCAGACTGAAGAGTAAAGGGTGAGACCTTGTGTGGCAAGAGTGAAGATGGGAAATCTCCAAGTGAACAAGACTGGGGAAAGCCAGTTAAGTGTGCTTGGGGTTTATATACTGTCTAGGGGTTTACACTTGTGTATACTAGATCTACAGATGTCCTGTGCTATAGTACATGAGGGAACCATGAGGAGCATAGCCTAGATAAGTGGATCATACCATATAGGACGAAGGCAAGTCATGAGGAGTACATGGGACGAGCATGAGGTGAGATAGGGGTCATAGAGCAGAGATGAAATACATGAAGTGCCTAGATGCATGGCTGTGCGATATGCATGGTGAAGGGTTTGCCATGAGGTAAACATGAGGTGGATAGCCATAAGGCTGTGTGAGAGTCTAGGCCAGGGGTGATACTTAGGAAAAGGAATATAGTGATCGGTAGTGATCAATATTGTAGTGAGGTCAGGAGTTCAATCCCCAGGTATGGCAAATATTATAGAGACAAAGTAGAGCGAGCATAATACTGACAATGTAATCGAGGAATGCAATGAGGAGCTCTCCAAGAGATGAAAACTCAAGGGTAAGCTTTCCAACAACTGAGAAATGAGATGAGATAGGACCTGCAGCTGGAACGAGGAATTGGGAGGGAGGGCTGAGCGAAGGAAATGCATAGAGTGATTGACCATGGTGTTTGGGTGTGTGGGATCCCAGAGGGGGGTCTTGACTTGCTGTTCACTGACTAACGTAGGCACACCTTCGATACCATGTTGTTCTAGGATGTGTAGAATCATCCCTTCCATGTACTTCCTCAGTGGGTCAGTCCACGAGTCTTTGATCATGACACGCTCGTTTATGGGGCTTGAGTTGACCTCGATCTCGCCCTCCCAGACTGTCATCCCTTGACCAAGAAGGCTGTCAGATACCACTAAGACACTCTTGAGCCAAACTTTGCGATGCTGGCCATGCTTGTTGATGATCTCTATCCACTTGGTCCTTTTCCACTCCAAGTCTCATTCTGCAGAATCCTTCAAATTTGACGCATCGTTGTCCTCTTCCAGGGAGAGTGAATCATCTGAGCCAGGTACCTCCAACCGAGGGACGACAACTGGCTGAGGTTCCTTCAATCCAGATTCGCTATCCTCTGAATAGTCATTATCGTGCTCAGGTTTGCTGTGCTCTGAATCGTGATGATCAGACTCGGGATCGCTGTACTCCGAATCATTGTGATCTGACTTGGAGTCCGGGTTTGGACTGTCCCACTTGATCGAGGTATCAAATCCGATATTCACATAGTCCAAGAAGGAGACGCTGATTAGGATATGGAGGAATTGGAGTGGTGAAGAGTTGATATCAAAGGGACATATCGAGACTGATCTGCTGCGATGAAATATTGTGAGATGGATGGAGGACCTGAGGATGCGAATACAGGAGACAAAGTGATGGCCATCTTGCGCTTTAAATAGACATGATACTTTACCAGTGATTTCTACAAACAACTCTTTGTCTTGCTTGGAGTCCGCTCGAGTCTTGACCTCACAGAATGTTATGACTTTTTCCCAGGTATGGTTGCTGGTGCTGTCAGGAGTTGGAGAGCAACATGTAATGTCGGGTTTCCTTGCTGCATATGCGCCATCCAAGGGTTTGGTTGCAGATTTGGCATCCCATTCACTACGTACAGGTGAACTTGAATTAATAACTGAACCACTGTGACCAGCATCGGGCACTAACGAAGAAAACGAAAAAACTCACAAACAAGATATTCCACACACACTATGTGCAGCAGCACGCAGACTGTTCAAGAACTTTGCGAGCTTATTTTCACGATCTGGGTTCTGGCCATGGTGAACCGCAGAGTATTCCGTCCATCTTCCTTTTTTGTAGTGACCTTTGGCTCGTAAAGTGTGAAACAACACCTTGACCGTCTCATTCTCTGGAAGTAAAAGGTGTTCCAGGAACATGTATACCAGAAATGTGATGCTGTCTTCCGCCCAAGTAAGCTGTATGGTGGCCTGTTGGGTGTCATTCTTGAGCAACCGGTCCATGGTTGGACGGTGCCAGTCCGTTTTACGTCAGAATGGTTGGGGAATGGTTGGCAACTGCAACTTTTGGTAAGTTTTTCTTCTTGTTTTGACAGTGTAGCTCACCATCAGCAAGTTGTATGGGGTAGCCTGTGGTCTCAAGTTGCCAATTTGCTGTCAAACAAGGTTACCATAGCTAGATTTGTGTTAGTAATACTGATTACTCACTGAAGTCTTTTGTTTTTGACTGGGCTCGGACTCAGAGCGATTTTCTAGCATGATGAAGGTAGACGGAAGCCTGAGAGATGCTAATGATGTATATGATCAAACAGAATTGATGGTTATCGGACAACCAAAACACATAAGGTTCTCGGTATGTAATATGGGCTAGCTGTCCATAGTTGGTACTTAGTAGGTAGATAATGCGTAATAGGACTCCTTCGACCAATACTTGTTGAGCCAGAACTCTGTGCTTAGCTCATAACTGCTCAACTTAGTCAGACGTGAATGTGCCTCAGCTCTGAAATTAGGGATAAGGTGGGCAGGGGAACGGATAAATGTTAGGGGGATCACCTCACCGATGTGCTCTCCGTTGGTCCTGACTGCTCGCTTGAGAAGATGCATCCCAATGACTGCGCTCACATTTCCTACGTTGAAGCGGTGAATGTATGCTGCAAAGAAATCACAATGTAGAGGTCGGAATACCAACCGCAGCTGAATGACAGAATGCCCGACCAGTCCGTGCCCCCGAGTCAGCCAGTCACTATCAGCTTGGGGGCTGATAATGACTGAGTCATACAGGCCATAAGAATTGGAAGCTGATGGAGGATGGGCGCGAAGTGTCTGGGGAGGTTCCAACTCCTCCGTGTGATAAGACTTTTGCTGTACACACACATTGTGCCATACTTGAAGCTTGATCACATCTGGGGCCACTGAGGTGCCATTCCACTGCACAACAAAAGCGGAGATAGCGGGAATGAGGTTGGGTAGATTATATTTGTTGGAAGCCTCGGTAAGAGATAGCCGCGATGAGGGCTTGGTTGCAAGGTGAAACACAGTAGTTAAGGTTGCGAATGTGCAGAGAGGCTTCAGAACATCAGGGTCAGATCCTTCGAGAAGGGCGAACAAGATAGAGAAGTAGTCGACAACAGGGCATGTTGGAGTGATGTACATGGACATGGATAAGTTTTCAGCATCTGGTTCATGAGCTTCCTCACAGTCCTCGACTTCATCTAGAGCAGGAACTAGGGAGCGGTGTTCTTTGATGTATGTTGCCAAGTCGAATCAGAAGCACTTGTCCAGCCAGTCAAGATGGTGGGAGATCTGGTTATAGTAGTTCTAATTGTTGCCGGCGTGGGCTGGCACCTTTATTTCATCGATGTGGGCACGCTCCGTCACATCAGCCAACCATTGCATTGGTGTGCCAGATTCATGGATCCCTGAGACGATGCTCTGGAGGAGCTCCAGTTTGAGAATCCCCCAATTGTCTCATGCACCATGGCGGATGATAGCAGATTTGTGGTTGTGGAATTCCTGAAGAGCTTGGAAAACACAATCAAGGGAGTCCGTTGTGAACATAGATGCTTGCACAAGGTAGCGGAAGTCGAGGAGCGCGCGAATGGCGATGAGGAAGTTTCGAGGGACACCACCAGCAACAACGCCGATGATATAGTGCTGGACGGCACAGTGATCACAGCTGGTAACTTGCTTCAGTTTGGACAGTCCTTCATTGAACGCCTGGAAGCCAATAGGAGTCTGAATCATTGAAAAACAAAAGTCAAGTTTGTCAGCACCGAGAGCCGCCAAGCACCATTGAACATCATGGTTGATCAAGAGAAAGCAAGAAGGGTCAGATAAAAGCCAGTCCATCCAAACCAGTTCGATAATCCCATTTAAACCCAAAAGTCTGATCACTTTGAGAAACTTCTTGTAATCTCTTGGTGAATGTTGTGAACAAGCAGTACAGATGGCGACAAGAGTTTTGTCCACAGTATGAGGAAGATGTCGATATGGGTCGCCAAAGTTTTTGGATGTGGCTGTGGTGACAGGAGAGACTTGGGAACCTGTGGCTGCCAGCATACTCTCTTCTGGGATATCCGTGATCCATGTGGCCAACAGAGTGAAATAGTAATGTAAATTCCCGACAGGATCACTCATTATGACACCTACTCATGCTGCAACCTTCAGTGGCACGAGAACGATGTTGAGTGCTTGATGGACAAGGCGATCTTGTAGGAGGCCATGAACATGGGTGGTTTTATGAGCGAATTTGGCAACAGGAAGTAATGTGAGTAGAAGATATGCATGCAGTGACGTTTTGCTGCGGATACGTGCGTCAATATTGGCAAGGCTTATCAGGACTGGGTGAGCAATGTGATTGCTGCTCATGACAGATATATTCATTTTGTCTGATGATAGGACAACCCCAAGAAGAGTAGCCCCAGGTGGTAATGCCTCCTGGGACAGTATCAGTCAAGTTCACAACAGCGTGAGTGGAAAGGTAGGCATATCTGAATACTCCAAGCTTGGTCTCCACTTAACCACTCGTCACAAACTTGACAAAGCTTCGCAGCACAAGTCCAAATCTTCCTTGGGACAAATGAGATATGATCCTCAAAAGCGGTTGGCTAATGAGGGCTTGTAGACAGTCGATGGGATTGCGATGAAAGAGATGCAGCAGCCGCTTGACTGGATACTCAGGTTGCAGCATTTGGCAGACCCACTTTGGTCCCAATGGAAGTATTTCGGCCCGTGTTCTGAGTTCTTTTGCAGAGCAAAATGACAATGAGGCACCCTTGATCTGTACTGGATCAGAAAACAACTGGAGTAGAGAACATAGGTACTCACGATATCAAGCGACAAGAGACTATCAATGGCTGCCATGCTCAGATGCGAGCTATTACGGTTTTTCTTTCTTCTATTACTTCCTATGTAACACTTACTACGTTGGCGTTTCCTAGTACCACTCAACCGGTACATCTTTTCCTTTCTCATCTGTATAGCTTCGTACTGCTCTTCACAGCAACGCGTATAGCCTTACTTTTCCTATTCCATCATAGCTATGTCTTCTTTCCTGTTTCGTATGCAGTGTCTCTTGGTCTGTGCGCATTCTCTTGTAGTATAAATACCCCGTCAGTTCTCATGTAACTTTAAGCTAGTTCTACGCAATAACACGCATAGTAACTTGCAACCGCATTCTCGAGTGAGGTTGATTTCGGGTCTAGCGCGACTTGGTTACAAGACATCATCACTAGTCTTCGTGCTACTACTGAGTGCACGCATCTCGTCTCTTCATAGTCTTCACGCAACTACTCAGAGTGCGTGCTTGCTTGTTCTACGCTACGCGTAACAAAAGAACTAGCTTCTCCATCTGCCCCTGCCACCGTGCTGTAGGGCATACCCCACCTGCCCAGCATATCGTACCGGAACCCTGCTCCTGA
>JBBPOE010000610.1:0-17685 GCA_038091295.1 Tylopilus felleus | reverse complement strand
TATCTTGGAGCGAAGCTCATTGGTTCGCCGCCTCAGCTGGTCGGAGAGTGATGGTGGGTTAGAGGGAAGGAGCTCTGGGGGTTGCATGGGTCCTGAACGTGTGTTGCTGGGAACGGCACCTGCTGGACAGTAAATATATAGTTTTTTGGCGCCGGACCAGCTTCGTGATCGTTTGGCCCCCAAACAGCGACTCGGAGGCGGCGGCGCCGTTTACAACCGCCCAGTCGATTAAGGTATTATTGCAATTACCTGGAGTGAAAGTCCTCGGCCATGGTGCGGTTATAGGTCGGGGTTACTAGCAGTGAAGTGCGCATGCAATCAGTGTATCGTCGTTGACCGCAGTGACCTGAGAACAATCACAAGCCTGAGGCTCAACCACACAGGACCGTCCGAGTCATTCATGCTCAATGCACTAAGCGCTGGCAATCGGATGCCAGTGGACATTCGAGAACACTCACTTTCCTGGCCTCATCGTTGACCTTCGCATTTGCGTTTTCACAGATGCTATCGAGTAAGTACTCGGCGTGGACCAGTGGTCACCCATGACAGTAGCTGATGCGGGCCCATGAGCGATCCGTGCGCTTTTCTTTGGGACAGTAATGATGACCCAGCGTACAATTCCGTCCTTGAGCTTATTTTCAGTCACGTTTTGCGCTCGCGCAGACCTCTTCCTGCTCGAGTCGTCCTAGTGGTCGTCTATGTAGTAGATGCCCGAAACTTAGCACAGCCACATGCACGGCATTCGCCGTTCCAAAAGGTAATTAGTCCGCTTGTGCTACCCTCGGGCCTCTAGTAAAAGGATCCCTTGTCTTCTCTCCTACAAGTCAGTGTACAAGACAATTTCGTACCACCGCTGATATCTTGTGAGTATTTAGCAGAAACCCCGTTGTTTCAAGAACTGCCATACCTCCTCCTCGGGTACATTGACTGGGATTCGACTCAGGTTACAGACCGACGTTGTGCTATTCAATCGAGGGTGCAATATTTGCCTTGTCACTCATTGTGGGCTTCCAGCGGAACATCTGATATGGCCATGTAATGGACGAACCTCCGCGCCGCCTATTCTGCGTTCGCCGTTCATGGGTTATTGTCCTCAAATTGGAGATGTACACCCTTAAGTTGTCCAGTGATGGCCAGTTGGGTCCAATCATATTTTCAAGAGTCAGTCTTATCACTGCCCAGAGCTCGTTCGATTGTTAACCCCGCCGACTCAGTTGTGCATTCGTTATGAAATCCCGAGGGCCGCCTTCCAGCTGCATTTGATCCGACGTCTTGAATCAGTGACGTGAATTTGTAAACGGCGACCTACACCTCAATGCATCCTAATCCCCGTGCAGCGTGCTAGTATACCGCACTACAAGTGTTTCGAGAGACGAACAAGTTTTAACGAAACTTTGGGCGCCTTCATTCCTTCACACACCTGGCACAGCCTGGGACCACATTCTACTGATACATCCTTCGTCCAGATGCTGTATTACACGGATTCCGAGACACTAGTGCTATAGAAACGTAATATACGTGAAGGCGGAAATTCATCACTGTCAGTTTATGAGAGAGATGGGGCTAAAACGTCCGGTGAATTCGGCTCCTCTATTGTTAATTCATCCGCGGTCATCAAACATCCACCTCTCTACATTGTAGATACAGATGATGATGATAAGATATTTCTCCTGTCTAACGTCAGCCTGACCCTCTTTTCTCTTCTCCAAATGCCCGATTTGCGATCTCCCCCTTTGATGGCGTGATCGCATGCAATTCGTCGGAATCAAAAATATCGTCATCTATATAATGGCCATCCATCTGGCCAGAGCTCTCGCCGTCATACCGTAGACTCTTATCATCATCATGGCTGGTCTCAACAGGTAAGCAAGTCCAAAACCTGTCGCAATCCGTGTAACACATCCAACACAGACAACTCGAGTTCGAGACTCTGCAACTCCACGCTGGTCAGGAGCCCGATCCCACCACCAAAGCGCGCGCCGTTCCCATCTACGCCTCCACCAGTTTCGTCTTCAACGATTCCGCGGTAAGCTGCGCCCGATTGTTCAAAAACGAATAGGGGCTGAGACGTCGATGTCTAGCACGGCGCTGATCTCTTTGGATTGAAGTACGTCGATACCATCGGACGCGTTCTCAGGCTGACTTGCGTTCTCACAGAACGTTTGGTCACATCTACTCCCGCATCGGAAACCCCACCGTCGTGCGTATAAACATTCAGCCCCTTATCAAACGCCCTCTCACGCGTCCATTTTTTGGGGGATAGGACGTCTTTGAGAACCGTATTGCTGCGCTCGAAGGGGGGGCAGCTGCCGTAGCGACGGCGTCCGGTCAGTCCGCGCAATTCCTCGCCATTTCCACGCTCGCAGATGCGGGGGATAATATCGTGTCGACGTAAGTCCGCAGTCACGTATCGATTATTCCGTCTTCTGAACGCAATCTGTGGACTAGGTCGTATCTCTACGGCGGGGTACGCACTGAATATTCTTTTCTCTAACTCGTGCTGACGTGTCCATCGTCAGACATACAACCAATTCAAAGGTTCGAATTTGTCCATCCACCGAGACCCTTCGTTGCTGATACTCCGCAGTGACATTCAAGAAATTTGGCATAGGCGTCAAGTTTGTCAACGGAGATGACCCAAAGGACTTTGCAGCGGCCATTGACGAGAAAACGAAGGCCATTTTTGTCGAGAGTATTGGTAACCCAAAATACAACGTTGCACCGATTCCAGAGCTCGCCAAGGTATGCACACTTCCTGTCTAGAATATCCTTTGGAAATGACGCTCTGTGGTGGTATTTAGATCGCTCATGACAACGGTATCCCGTTGATAGTCGACAATACCTTTGGAATGGGAGGGTACTTGCTCCGGCCAATTTCCCTTGGAGCGGATGTCGTCGGTATGTCGACTCGTTTACAGATATTCGTATTTTCCTGACATTTCTATAGTACACAGCGCCACCAAGTGGATTGGAGGGCACGGAACCACGATCGCCGGTGTCGTCGTTGACTCTGGTATGAACATGATTTGTCCCATTGGCGACTTGACTTATCCTTGTTCTAGGCAAGTTTGACTGGACTCGCAGTGGAAAATTCCCTTCGTTCACGTCCCCTTCGGAGGGTTATCACGGGCTGATCTTTAGCGAAACGTTTGGATCGGTTGCATTTGCGGTGAAGCTCCGTGTCGAACTCTTGCGCGACATAGGTCCCGCATTGAATCCCTTCGGAGCTTTCCTCCTCATCCAGGGTCTCGAGACGCTTAGTCTTCGCGGTGAGAGACACTGCGATAACGCATTGGCATTGGCGAGGTACGTTATCCATTTCCCTGGATCATTCCAATTTTCATCTCATCAAACACCGACACGTTAGATGGCTCGAAAAACACCCTAAAGTTGCATGGGTCTCATATCTGGGCCTCGAGCACCACCCTTACCACGAACGCGCCAAGAAAGTGCTCCGCGCCGACGCATACGGCGGCGTGTTGAGCTTTGGTATCAAGGGCGATCACAACGATGCGAACAGAGCGGTAGACGCGCTCCGACTTGCGAGCAACCTCGCCAACGTAGGAGATGCCAAGACACTCGTAATCCATCCTGCGACGACGACGCATGAGCAGTTGACCGAGGTGGAGAGACTGACGGCAGGCGTGACGCCAGATTTGATTCGTGTTCGTGTTTCCTTGTATACGGAGGGTTTCGTACTTACGCTGTGGACCCCAGGTCGCGGTTGGAATCGAACACATCAACGACATCATTGCGGACTTTGACCAGGCACTGAAAGTCGTGCCTTGATATGTATTTGTTGCTATGTACACGGATTTTTAGTGGAAATGAACGCACGTTGTAAGAAGGGCTTGAATACCCAGAGTCACGCCGGTAGTGTTGGTTAACTGAGATGTCACTGATTCTTTGTTGTGTCAGTTGAATACGTTGACGAACATATTTTCGTCGGCAGGTGAGCGCTGGTGAGCTGCGAACGAACCACGAGAACGAAGAACTCACTCCACTGGAGAACGCGCACTCCGGACTCGGCGGCTCGTCGATCTGATGAATGTTGCGATCACGTGCAGCTCAAATCCTGCATTGCCGCTCTCTTTGCGCAAGTCCGCCAAGTTCCGCCTTATGGACCTTGACACGTTCGAGTCAGAATGCGAAACTGAGAGAAAATCTTCCGAACTCGAGGCCTCTCTGTCAAAGGTGATTCATCGACGACGTCCCGCATCCCACAGCAACCAAGTTCATCTCATGGTTACGGACTCAGAAGATGTCCCCAAGTGTACTGGAAGGCGAAGACCAGCTTCACTCCAACACCGACGCAGCCCAGCGTGCTCCTCCCCCCGAGTATGTTTACAATCGCTTCACCCGTCAACAGAAACGGGTGATCTTCGCCACAGTCGTTCCCGGTGTGTCTTGCATCTTGATCTCGACTTCATGTTAGACAAGGATCGATACGTGTTTTCCGGCGTGCCATCGTCGTAAGGTATGTCCAGTCTTTGTCTCGTGTCGCTTTGAGCGTTGTCACGCTGCGTTTCTAGTAGTCTGGGCGTCAGTTCCGTTACCAACGTGGTCTGGTCCGCGTACACGTCGTTCTGTAGACGGCGTCGGAGAGTCAGGTCTATTGGCACATGTGTCCGCCTAACTGCTTTTCGAGGCACTGGGGACGGTTCCGGTGTGGAGTCATTCATGCCGAAACACCACCCTCGTCGCTGGTTTCCCTCCAACCGGACTTGGTAGTCTTCTACGACCACCACCGCAATCCAATGCTTCTGCAGGCGCAATCATCGCAAACACGCCAACGGTGCATCTGATCCTTTCCACGTCCGCATCTTGCCTGCGTCTACAGAACAATTTGTACTCGGAAGGACTTCCATCTTCGGATGGGTCTTCGCTCTCAAGTGCACAAGAACAAGGACCGCATCCTGCTTGGGAACGTGACACCAGAGCCCAGCGACGACGCGTTTGAATGTTCAACATCCCCTGGCAGCGTTGAGGAGATGGACATCCCATTCTCGGGTTCACCCGGCTCCCTTCCGTTAGGGCGCTACGTGCCATTCGGAGCAGAGGCCCGACCGTTCGCAGACACTCACATCCTGCAAGGCCAGATTCTGACAGAGAAAGACTTTGAAGGGCAAGCATCGCCCGAGTCTGGCACGTCACGAAAGCATGCTCCCTGATTCATCGCAGGCGTAAATTACTTTTTCGGTGGTGCGTTTCCCGAATCACGCGTCAACTGGTAACGGACCATTCATGATCAGCATACTTGGTTGTGCCCGCGCTCATGTCGAGACGCCCGTCGTGTCATTTTTGTGTACGTGAGGCTTTTCCATCGACACGCGCACATGCGCACTTGTACGCCGACGTTGTGTACCTGGATTTCGACGGTACGCGGGTTTGAGGATCGCGGCCAGAATTGAATATTATACCCGAGCGACAACCTGCTTGAGGCGTTGTTGGCTAGAGTTAGATTGCTTACCTGTTTCATCGTCGGGTTTACTTTGTGTACGTGTCATCGTCTTGCTCCTGACATTGTGGGTTTACGGTAGGGCTCTAAGGAGCCTCATGATTGTGCGGGAGTCAGCATCTGCAGACCCATATTGTCGAAGGCATTGGTTTTACCGCAGGCCACTGCGACATGCCCAGCAAACTCAGCTGTATTCCCAAGTCGATACTATTGCAACTACCTTCAATTGCGGACTTGCTGTCCAACGGATTCACAAGTGAGGACCACCTGCAAGTTCGCCGGCACGTTTCAGGTCTTGTTCGATGGTCGCAGTTTGTGCTCAGCATCAATCCATTGTTAAGACATACGTAGAGTAAAGTGAACATCAAAAAGAAAAGACAGAAGACAAACAAACTAAACGAGCGTTGAACCATACGAACTAGGGGAATATAGGCGACAAAGTAAAAGTCCAAGCGTCAATTGTCGAGACAAGAGCCGGAAGAGAAATGAGCGTCAGGCAGGGCGGGGTATACGCAGTCATGTGGTTTTTTCCAATCAAGAAAAAAAGACTCCAACTCGGCGATATACGACACATCGCCAGGCAACGCTCACCGTCTGGCACTTCCACGACCATACCCAGCTTGGAGGTTGTCGAGTTCCGCCTCCAACTGCTTGATGGCACTGTGAGCCATCTCCAAGTCCTTGTTGAGGCGGTCGCGTTCCGCAATGAGCTGGGGAAGATTAGATCAGTCGGGCTCATCGCCGAGAAGCTTGAACATACATGTTGTTCCCATTGCCTGAAGCGAGCCTCCTCGGCCTTGACCTGCTCGGTGAACCGCTTCCGGAGTTGCTCCTCTTCCTCCTTGAATTTGGGGTTGTCCACCTTCTTGACCTTTGGCTCCCCAAATTTCCTCGTCTCCATCTGCTGTTGTCTATAGTTCTCATAGTGGAGCTCTTCAGTCGTCGAGATCAAGTCCAACATGTGGGTCCGGATGAGAAGCGAGCGCAACTTGCGGAAGTCGCAGTGGTTCTCATTTTCGACCTCAGCAACACCCCAGAGGTACTCACGACCTTTGACGACACGTCCGTCAGGGGTTTGCACATCCTCGGTTGAACCGATAATAGAGAAAGGCATGGCGTCGGTGAGCATGCGAGCATGCTCTGCGGCAGCCTCGTCGTCGGTCTCCACAGGGGGCTGGTAGATGCGGATCCCTTGTGCAGCGATCACCTCCCGAATACGCTGCTTGAAGACGAACAAATCGTTCTGGGTGAGGGTATCGGCTTTGGCAACGACGGGAATGAGGTTGACACGCGTTCCGAGGCGCTTCATGATTTCAATGTCGAGAGGTTTCAAACTTTAAAGTTGAATGTGCGTCAGTATGGTACGACGCTCGTCACTAAACAAACTCACGTGTGTCCAGTGGCCCGAATGAAGTACAAGCAGGCATGGACCCTGAGGTCGGTCTTCTCCTCACGCTGGGGCTGTTGTTCCTGTCTCATATAGGCCTCGTGCTGGTCATCGATGAAATCGACGATTGGAGACCAAGAGTCACGGTTGTTGACATAGTCGCCAAATCCGGGGGTGTCAATGACACTGAGTTTGACTTTGAACTGTTTCTCCTCGAGCTCCGCCTTGATAATCTCGACCTCGGTAAGCTTGTCGAGCTGTTTGTAGTGCCGCTTGGTGTAGTTCTTGGCGGGAGACAGCTCGGTGGTGAAGAGCGTGTTGACGAGAGTGGTCTTGCCGAGGCCAGATTCACCTGTGTTGTCCGGAAAAACTCAACGTGGTGTCAAATTCACAAAATGGTACGACGCACCGACGACCATCATAGTGAAGTGGGCACCATGCTTGGCGACGATTTTGTGCCTCTGTTGGTGCGCAGAGGCGAAGAACGCGACATGGTGAGTGTCAACGTCTAATAGGCTGATTGAATACAAACCTGGTTGGGGAGGTTTGCAATGCCAATGCCATCTGGGGAAGGTGCTTGAGAGGTCATGGCTGTAAAACGTTGCAAGTTTGATGGCGACGCGAGCAAACGACGAAAATAAACTCCCAACTTTTCATGGTCGTTGTTTGTTCTTGTTTGTAGAGTGGCCACTACACTACGCAAAACAAAACAGACCCTCGAAATATATCCATCGCTGGACTAGACCCCCGCTTACCGCGAGTCGTGTGTCGTCCTACAAGCCGTGCTGCTGATTAGCGCAACGAATAGAGATCGTCTAGGATCTAGGTCTTAGGTGGTGTCCATCGCATCTTCTTCGTTCACATTCACTGCACGTTCTTTGCCCTTCCTAGATCCTTTCTTCTTCTTGCGCGGTGACGCTGGATCACTCGCTCCTTTACTGCTGGTCAGCTGCTCAAGCGCACCAGAAACAGGATCCTGGAAGGCCGTCTCGACGTCCGCATATATGGAAGCCACTTGTTCAAGGAGATCTGGCGACTTGCGTTGGGAAGACTCCGGCTCTGGCCGTGCCTTTTCCTTGAGTTGTATCTCCTTGAAGCGGATGCGCTGTTCAGTACAGCCAACATGAGCCAGAGATCGCTTGTTTGGTAGCGTGTCGTCTGAGCTCTTTGATTAGCGTCGAGCGGGATAAATCGGACGTCTAAATGCGCACGTTTTTCTTCCGTGAATAAGAGTTCGGTGCCGAGAAGCGTGTCATGACGACCCTTGAATATCGAGCCAGAAAGCTGTAGGAAAGGCGTTGACGTATCGAGACCCTTTCATGTCCTTCGTTATCGTCGGTGCCGTGAATGAATGGACATACGCTCACGATCAATCTGTACGTGGACGTGCTCGGGAGCAAGGTAGGCTCTACCACACCTAAGTCCAGCGTGACATATGAGACCTCTTCCTCCTCGTCGAAGTAATCTTCATCAGGTCCAAACGAATCGACCTGTCTGTATCCCGGCACCAGGGTCGTCGCTGGCATGCTCTTCCAGGTTGTTTGGCAACACCTTGTGATCCAAACAACGCCTCGTCATCAGTTCCGATTCCCGACATGTCCTTCCGCCCATCCCAAGTTCTCTACAAAAAACTCCGCGCCGCGTCTCGCTCATGGCTCTCCCGACAATCTCGTGACCCCTACGTCAAACAACGCAACGCATCTCCCAACTCATACCGCTCTCGCTCCGCCTTTAAGCTCCTAGAGCTCAACGACGCCTGGCGATCCTTCCTGTCAAAGAAAGACGTCCGCGCCGTCGTCGACCTCGGCGCCGCTCCAGGAGGCTGGAGCCAAGTCGTCGCAGAGAAACTTGGGTGGATCGACCTTGCCACCCCAGACTGGGACGACTCAGACGTTTATGGCTTCCAATCGGGCCATATACCAGGGGCCGAGAAGGATACCGACGCGTCGAGTTCATGGGGCTCCAGGCACGGGAGAGGCATCATTGTTTCAGTCGATTTGCTGCCTATGGCACCGATACCGGGCGTGCATAGCATACAAATGGACTTCTTAACTCCCCAGGCGAGGGCCGCAGTCAAAGCTGCCCTTAGCAGCCCCGAGAATCCCTCCGGGATGGCGGATATCATCCTCTCTGACATGGCGGCCAATTTCTCAGGATACAAGACCCGAGATGTGGAGAGCAGCCTTGATATATGTCAGTCGGTATTCGACTTTGCTAAGGACAACCTGCGTGTGCGACATATGCCACAGGGAGCGATAAAAGGGCACAGAGGTGGAACACTATTGTAGGTCAGACTGCCTTGCATCATGACTGTTGTTGAGCCCGTGGTCAGGCTCAAACACTTTGCCCATCCTTTGTTACAAGACTTCCGGCAACATTTTCTAGAGCCCAACTTCCACGCCGTCCATTACATCAAACCAACTTCTAGCAGGGCTGAGTCCGCGGAAGGATACTGGCTGTGTCTAGGATGGAAGGGCGTGGACTCGTGACGAACCTATGGATAATCGTCTCATAACATCTGCATAGACATCATAGTCGTAGTATACAAATACAATACTCATAGAGGACAAGAAATAACGTGCCAAACATTCGGGACTCGAATCAAGACTAATGACGCCACTTAGGCACCGAAGCCGTAGAGGGTACGACCAGAGCGCTTGAGCGCGTAAACGACATCAAGAGCGGTGACGGTTTTCCTACATCACAGTCAGGTTATGCACAGCATCCATGTGCAAATTGTCTCACCTCTTTGCGTGTTCAGTGTAAGTCACGGAGTCACGGATGACCTTGTATACGGAGTCAATTACCGGAGCCGAGACAACCACCGAAAGATGACTCACGTTCTCAAGAAAGATCTTCAAAACACCACGGGTCTCCTCATAGATGAGACCAGAGATACGCTTCACGCCACCACGACGAGCGAGACGGCGAATGGCCTGCCAAGTTCGGACAGGAATCAGAAACGGCAAACAGAACGGGGAAACAATGCATACAGGCTTGGTAATACCTTGAATGTTGTCACGGAGAATCTTGCGGTGGCGCTTGGCACCTCCCCTGGACCACTGGTCAACGTGGACTACAACGCCAAGTGCCAGACGACTTACTTTCCGAGACCCTTTCCACCCTTTCCGCGTCCAGACATTGGTGATAAAGTATGTTACTTGGGTGTATGTGACTGAACTTGTGAGATATGTGAATTCGATGCAACGATAGGGTGGTGGTGGTTTAGAGTTAAAAGGCGCGTCGGCGTTGATTGGCGTGTTATATGAGGTAATCAAGTCACATGATCTCGTGCCAGTGCACGAGCCACTGCGACAAAGTCACTCAAGCCTGAGAGTCAACGGTACTCAAGACCTTGTCGAACGCGCATTCAATGAATCTGTAGTAGCCATATTACGCATGCACACTGAACTGCTTGTACATTGGAGCATCGCTACAGCCCGTCCGCACTCGCATCAAGACATGTGTCATGTACACTCTGCAATCGATCTGAAGCGACAAGGGACGAGAACAATTCAAGGGTTCACCTGAGATAGTACCCCTTGGGTAGGCAGACATTTTGTTTGAAAAAGTGGGTTTGAACGTGAAGTATGTCATCTGTGTTGTATGTCGGGCTTGTGAGTGCCTATTTTCTTATTGAACTTGGGTCTGATCAGCGCAATAGAATGCTGGTCCAACCCAACGGTGTGCCAGTTTAGTAGTTCAAGCTCAACCATCACGCTCGGCCTGCAAGGTACGATGATAACGTTTCCTCGGCCGGAACTTTGCCCATGCGGGGCCCCCAATCAAGTAGTCTCTTAACAATCTCGCATGCAATCTTTCCAGTCATTTTTGGGAGGACGAAACTCGTGCACGCAGGCATCATTCTAGGACGATGAGGCAAATTTTGCTGACCTTGGAAGCCCGATTGATGACTCCGTGAGTTGCCTCGAGCATTCCCAAATCGTCTTGATTTGACGATATTTCTCTAGCTTCCAGCGTCACTCTGCTACGTCGCCCTCAGGCTACCTTACCCTGACAAGGACAAGAACGGCTGACGACTGTATAAAAGTCTATCACCCCCAATTTTGTTAGGTAAATCACATCGAGAAGCTCATGCCTAAATCATTTCCAAATCATTGCGATACCTGAAAGAAGGAATGAAGTTCAACAAACGTTGTCCCGACCACTCCCATGTTTGGTCTGCTGTAACATTTGTTGCGTCTCAACGAATCAGAAGGGTGCGATACACAACGTATAACCTCTACTGAGCTGCCGACCCATGTGGTCATTTCAGCTACTCGACAGGTCAAGGCAAACTTCTACCCCATTCAATCACATTGTAATCGTCTCATCTCATTCAGGACTACAGGTGTCGAAAATATCTTAAAATTCCAGACCCCGTTACCAGGTACGCACCTTCAGGACTCATGCATCTCCCATACCTTCTCCCCTCCAACCCACCAGCGCTCTCTGACCAGCTGAGGCGACGAACCGATCAGCTTCGCTCCAGGATAGTCAAGACCAACTACAACACCCAGTTCGCTCAAATCGCGCTCGAGCTGGCCGAGTTTCGTCATGCGACGGCTGGCTGCATCGATGGAATGGATGATGACAGTCTTTCCGAAACATTCCAGAAAACAGTTCATTTCACAGCCTATGATTCATACACGCCGTTTACAGCAAAGTTTCTTGAAGAACGGTGTAAGGCAAGCGCTGTAGTCGACATGTTGGCTCCTGGACTCCCCGATTGTCTCTCCCACTCCAGCTCGACATCCGGTGGTCTTAAGAAAGTGTTCCCCAAATACAACATTCTGTCGCAGATTAGATCCTCGAATGTCGGATTGCTTGTGACACCTGATCCTCTTCGAAAACGCACGAGAGCATACTTGTATTATATCGGGATCGGTCGAATGTCCATTCTGGATGAGGACGATTGTTCTGCCGCGACGGTTTACCTAACCTCTGGTTCAGTCATCAAACAGCGGCTGGACTTTCATTTGGACCCTGAAGAGGACCAAGAAAGGATGGGAACATTCAGTAGGACGCAGTCATCCAATTTTCCATGTCACGGTCATGCTGACTTGCTGTGCTACCAGTACTAGACCACGCTGCACCCTATGCCGCCGGGTTTATCGTGAAATGGTCTTCTTTCCTTCTTATACATGTGCTCTTTGCAATCAGCAGCAGGTCCCTAGAGAGCATCGGCGTGGTGTTCACTAATACGCTTGTGGACATGATGCGCTACGTCGATACGAAGTTCGACATGATCGTGGACTGTATCGCGAACGGTACAATTCCAGATCTGGAGGGGATAGCCGAAGTTCGGCATTACTTGGAGGTCGGTGCCCAATAATCGAAGTACTTGCTGAAGGCTGAATCTGGACCAGATGAACATTTCACCGGACCCTGAACGTGCGGAGGAGCTCCGTCGCATCGGTCGTCCATCTTCTCGGCCAGGCTGGTGTGCGCACGTATGGCCAAACTTCCGTTCAGTGACTGCCATTGCCAGTGGTCCCTTCGCGTCGTCTGTCCCGTTGGTGCGTTCATCGTTCGCATACCCTTCCTCTCTTCATTATGATCCTGTGTAGCTTCGACAGTTTTTTGGTCCAGACATCAAGATACATTCTCATGGTTATGCGTGCACGGAAGCATGGATTGGATCGCCTTATAGCCCACTCGATGTGAACCAGTTCAAACTAAGCGACAAAAACATTTTCGAGTTTTTGGATGTCAGCGGGAGTGATTCGATCAGTGCCCTCGCACAACTTGTGGGTTTTCCCGTTGATGCGAGGCTTTTCGCTGACTCGTATCGTAGTGGGATGTTCAACTTGGAAGACGATACGAAATCGTCCTAACGACCACAGATGGTCTATGGCGATACCGTCTCGGGGACGTGGTCGAGATTTGCGGGTTCGACCCAACTGATGGCGTTCCCGTCATCCAATTCGTCGAGCGTCGCAAGTAAGCGTGCTCATCCCGGCCGTATGCGCTCGCTGATCAACCCTCGACAGTGTGGCGATCCGACTCCCAGCTTGCGTGATCACCGAGAAAGAGTTGCGGGCGGCCATGTCGCACGTCCCTCCGAATACTCTTATCAACTGGACCGCGGCAATCGACACGCGCCAGATCGTGGTGACGATTGCGTTTTTCGTCGAGCTCGCTGGCGACGTTATGCATGACTCCTCGGGTGGCCGTTCTCTCGTTCATGACAGATGTTTCCCACTGCCCGATCTTGCCCTCGCGCTGGACCACGTCTTTGACGATCTAGTGCGCTCAAACGAAGCGCTTGCCTGGGAATTGGAACTGGGCAGGTTCCGGAAACCGATTTTGAGGGTCGTCCGACCGGGGACGTTTAGCGAGTTTCTGCAGTTGAAGCTAGACGAGGGCAGTCGCAACGTTGGACAGGTCAAAGTGCCCGTTGCTCTTCCCAAGCCCGAGTATGTGACCTGGTTTTCGGAGTGGGTCGTGCACGAGTTGTAACTTGTGCGTCTTGGTGTGAGTGGGTTATGACCTTATTCTTCTTCAAAGTTGTCCCTGACGGTGCCAGACATAGGGACTGTGCGAGCGGCATCCAGCATGGCGTTTTTGTTTGTGATGATCTTGGTAGCTTGACTGCATATTTCTTGTCAGAACTCGACAAATTAACATGTAGAAGTCTTGTAAGATGGCCCGAGGAAATTCAAGCATGTTGTCGCCACAGAACTCGAATAAACGCGATACAAGTCTTCCTCCGTACCCATGGTATTAGTAGTAGGTCTTGGGCCCAGAGGTAGCTGATATGCGCGACGACAATATATTACTTGCTTGTCGGAAGGTCTCTGGTTCGACATATAAATTTATTTCGACTGTGTGTTGCTGTTGTGACGCTAGTGACAGTGGATGCTACATCGTGTCAAGTACTACGACCGAGCCTTGCGTAATAGTGGGCCGAAGTGAAGTCATTTTCGAACTGGATTAGCACTTAACTTTGCGACTCTTTACTCACCTCTCCTTATTCGTAGCGATCGCGCTGTGGCGTCCTCTATCGGAAGTACTAGAGGTTTGAAACTTGAAGGGCCGTCGTTCTGCGTCGAGTCGAAGTTTTGCCGACCTGGGAAGCCCCGTCAATGATGATACCATGAATTGCCTAGAGCACTTTCAAATCGTCTCGATCTCTACTGTGTTCGTCTAGCTTTCAACGTCGCTTGGCAAAGTCGCCTGAAGGCGCCCTTCCGGCGTGAAAATAAACCAACGGTAAACAATTTTATCTATCACCCCCATTTGGTACATCACTTGATATCGATAAGCTGATGCCTAGACTATTTCCAAGTATATTCTATATCTGCCGTGTTTTCTATATCCGTCATTGGAAGTCCAACAAACGGTGAGCGACCACTGCCAAGTTCGGGCACTTGTTGTATCTCACAATCAAAAGGCTGCGATCCGCCACTCCACTGAGCTATCAAAGTTGTAGGTGGTCCATGTGGTCACTTTAGCTGCTCGACAGGTGAAGGGCAAACCCCTGCCTCATCTAATAAATATTGTAATCGTCTTATTATGTTCGGGACTGCAACTCGAGTGCCAAGTGCTATTTAAGGTCCAGCAGGTGAGCTTGCGCTTCAGGACCCATGCATCCCCCAGACTTTCTTCCCTCTAACCCACAATCGCTCTCTGACCAGCTCAGGCGGCGAACCGAACAGCTTCGCTCCAAGATAATCAAGACCAACTACAACACCCAGTTCGTTCGAACCGCGCCCGAGCTCAGCGACTTTCGTGATGCGACGGCTGGCCGTGTTGATGACATGGACGATGACAGTCTTTCTGAGACATTCCGGAAAACAGTCCGTTTCACAACCTATGATTCTTACGCGTCATTGATTGCGAGGTTTTCTGAACGACCATGCAAAGCAAGCGCTGTGGTTGACATGTTGGCCCCTGGACTGCCCGACTGTCTCTTCCACTCCAGCTCGACATCCGGTGGTCTTAAGAAAGTGTTCCCCAAATACAACATTCTGTCGCAGCTGAGATCTCCGAATGCCGCATCGTACACGATCCAGGATCCTCTTCGGAGACGCACGACAGCATTCATATGGTATCTCGGTTGCGTACGAATGACCGTCCTGGATGAAGACGATTGTCCTGCCGCGACAGTTTACCAAACCTCTGGCTCAGCCATGAAACAGCGGGCGGACTTTCATCTGGACCCCGAAGAAGATGGAGAAAGGATGGGAACATTCCGTATGACGCAAATAACCCACTTCCGAGACTGCGCAATGCTGACTTGTCACCCTCCAGTACTCGACCACGCTGCTCCCTATGCAGCCGGATTTATCAGGAAATGGGTTTCTTTCCTTCTGATCCATGCCCTGTTTGCGCTCGGCAGCAGGTCGCTCGAGACCGTGATCATGGTGTTCATCAATACATTCGTGGACATGATGCACCACATCGACATGAATTTCGACATGGTCGTGGACTGTATTGCGAACGGTACCATTCCAGATGTGGAGGGGATAGCTGAAGTTCGGCGTTACCTGGAGGTCAGTGCCCGACATCGAAATACATACTAAAGGCTGAATGTGGACTAGATAAATATTTCGCCGGACCCCGACCGTGCGGCAGAGCTCCGTCGCATCGGTCGTCCATCTTCTCGACCAGGGTGGTGTGCGCATGTATGGCCGAACTTGCGTTCAGTTCATACGATTGCCAGCGGTCCCTTCGGGTTGTGTGTCCCATTGGTGCATTAATCGTTTGCGTGTCATCTGTCATTCCACTCACGATGTTCCTGTGTAGGCTCAATCGTTCCTTGGTCCTGATATCGAGATACATTCTCATGGCTATGCAAGCACGGAGGGTTGGATTGGATCGCCGTATAACCCACTCGAGCTGAGCCAGTTCAAGCTAAGCGACAAAAGCATCTTCGAGTTTTTGGATATCAGGGAAAGCGACTCCATACGTACCCTTGTACAGCTTGTGCGTACGCCTCGTGCGACCAAAACCCTTGCTGATTAGCATCATAGTGGGAGGTTGAGCTGGGAAGACGATACGAAATCGTGCTGACGACCCCAGACGGCCTGTGGCGCTATCGTCTCGGGGATGTGGTCGAAATCTGTGGGTTCGACCCAACAGATGGTGTCCCTGTCATCCGATTCGTCGAGCGTTGCAAGTAAGCGTTGTTCTGCAGCCACATATGGTCGCTAATCGACCCCTTGATAGCGTGTCGATCCGATTCCCAGGTTTCACGGTCACCGAGAAAGAATTGAGGGTGGCCATGTCATACGTTCCTCCGAACATTGTCGTCAACTGGACGGCAGCAGTCGACAATCGCAGCACCCCTGCCACTATTGCATTCTTTGTTGAACTCTCCGGCGATCACGATACCCATGGCACCTCGCGTGTCGATTCTCCTGCTGATGGACCTTGTGCTCCACTGCCTGATCTCGCCCTCGCGCGGGACAGGGTGTTTGACGAGTTGTTGAGATCGAACGAAAATCTTGCCTGGGACTTTGGACTTCACAGGTTCAGAAAACCGACTTTCAGGCTCGTCCGAGCTGGGACATTTAGCGAGTTCCTTCAAATGAAACTGGACGAGGGCAGTCGTAACGTCGGACAGGTCAAAGTGCCCGTCGTCCTGCCCAAGCCTGAGTACGTGACGTGGTTTTCGGAGCGCGTCATGCAGGAGTTGTGATCTTGTTGTGAGTGAGTGGCCTTCTTGGGCTTCGCTCGTTGTGTCACTGACGGGGTTGAGCATAGGCACAAAGGGAGCGGCGCCAGCTAGTGTGGAGCTCAGCCGATTGGTTTGCGATGTTCTTGGTAGACTGGATTTATTTGTTGCGTAACTGGACAATAGAGATTTTCTATTGAAGTCGACATTCAAGCAGCTTCCTGCACCGGTCGCTTGCTGTCATGCCACTCGCCGCAGAACCCGAGATGAACACAACGATCTTTTGTTGCACACTGTAACGTGATATCAATACTAGGAGTCGGAGACGCTAACGTACCTTCAGCCCATGACTTGGAATCTTTGATCGTATTCTAATCATGATTGGGAAAGGGCGTAATGGAATACAAAGTATTTTGTGTACTAGTACAGTAGAGTTGCTCATAATGCATACCTTGGGGAGCCATGCTCGAGCTCCCTCCTGCCAAAATGTATGTTGATAATGCATAGATCTCATAATGCATCAACGTTTGACGCTCCCGATGCTATGCATTAGTCTGGTGACCAGCCCACAGAAAAGAAAAGAAAAAAGCCGTCGATAGACGGTCTGGTTGGTAGTTGCCGTGTTTCGAAGCAAGGAAAGAAACTTGCATCAGCTCATGGGTGACCACGCCGAGTACCTACTCACTGGCACTAGCATCTGTGAAAGCGCAAATGCGAAGATCAACGATAAGGCAAGGAAAGTGAGTGTTCTCGAATGTCCACTGGCCCATCCGATTTCCAGCGCTTGACTCTTAGTGCATGAGCATGAATGACGGTCTGTGTGGTTGTGTCACGGTCTTGTGATTGTTCTTGGCAACTAGCTAGCCTGGACATTGCCACTGCGGTCACGACGACTCGGATACAATCATGAATGGTGCATGCGCACTTCACTGCTAGAACCCCGACCTATAACCGCACCATTATGGGCCGGGGACTTGCACTCAAGGTAATTGCAATAATACCTTAATCGACTGGGCCGGTTGCAAACGCCGCCGCCTCACTGTTTGGGGATCACGAAGCTGTTCCGGCGCCAAAAAACTATATATTTACCATCCAGCAGGTGCCGTTCCCAGCAACACACGTTCAGGACCCATGCAACCCCCAGAGCTCCTTCCCTCTAACCCACCATCACTCTCCGACCAGCTGAGGCGGCGAACCAATGAGCTTCGCTCCAAGATA
>JBBPOE010000609.1:0-17711 GCA_038091295.1 Tylopilus felleus | reverse complement strand
TGACGTTCATGCACGAGTCACGAACTTAGTCACGCCCTTACTTTGCGAACAGCTCGTTGGACAGGGAGCATTGCTGGGGTCCATCGGTCTTTGGGTAGTTTAGTCACGCCCATTGTGAGTCACGTCCCTATACAGCTTGTCCTGACCTTTAGTAACCTACTACAAGCGCTATGTGGGTATGCTACATCGGACAAGGAGCGTTGTTGAGGTTCATCGGCCTTTGGTCATTAGAGGCTACCCATGGCTAAAGCACCCCCTTATCGATGTCGCCGTACTAGCGTTCAACGCCCTGGTATGTCGGGATTGAAGAGGTGTGCTATACACCTTTTCTCGTCGGCTGTGCGGTGGGGTTGACGTCTGCTGTGCTCATGGCAAAGTTAGGTGTCTGCTTATCAGAGCCATCAGACTCCGATCAAGCAACATGAGGGCATTACGCACCGTTAGGAATGCAACATTTTCACTAAAGGTAACGTCGGTGATTTTGTTTAGAAGAATGCCGCTCCGAATATCGTCAATTTTGAATACAATGCCGCTCCAAGCAGGATATCGACTGCGACGCCGGGTATAAGCCTCTATGTACTGCCACGCAGTGAGCGAAAACAGATTATGGGCAACGGTAACGTACCTCATCCCTTTTGCTATGGGGCAGGAGATGTGTAGCGTCACAAACACGCCCCCCGAAGCCTGTCAAAACACACTCCATCTCGCTCTACAACATTGCTGCAGAGATGCACCCTCCGAGATGTGGCACTACCGGTGACAGCCGTGCGGCCCATGTCAGGATCGGCTGCGAACATCTTTGTTTCTTAGCGTCGCTGGTGTGATAGTGCAGATTAGCGGACTCGGATCGGAGGTCATGGCCGTATTCCACGACATCGTGGGGCGAGTCACGACTGAACGAAGGGTCACCCTTGGCACTAAAGACAACCCCGGTGGCATAGCGAATCCATCCGTAGGGCCTTGGTGTGAGTTGAAGCGTTGAGGGTGTGGAGTGGGAATGTAAGGCAATGGACCCAGTTCCAGCTGGAAGGCTCAGGCCCGGGATCGGTGGGATCGAGAGGGAACGTTGTGAAGTGACTCGGATCTCGGGCACAGCCGTCATCACTAAAACCTTAAGACCGTGCTATACCGTTGTTTGGATGCCAAATAGGCCTAGAAAGTGTCCGCATTACTATTCGGTTGGAACCCAATTGGAACCAACCAATAACATTTAATCGAGTGACCCATGATCTGTCGGATTCTGTCCAAAGGTACGTGGATTATCAATCCCTTATAATTTGCCTCCATGATATGTCGCCGATAGGAATTAACCCATTCAGTACGTACATATGTAAGGGGTTTGTAGCCACAATACAAGCAACTGGCGACATTTTGCTGCAAGACCAAAGCTTAAAATCACTGTGGGCAGAGGCGAAGATGCGCCTAATCAACAGAAGAGTCGCCTGAGATTTGGTTGCTTGGTCCAGCCACTGCCATATTGTCTTTTTCCCGGCCGTTGTCCACCCAACGCGCTGGCGCATAATGATCACCTGGAGTAGGAGCTGAGCGCTGAACGTCGATCCGGTCACCCTCAAAAACTTCGAGGAGATGATACGGAAGGACTTTGTCGCCGCTGGTCCGAGTCCCTACCCTCTACGAAGAAGTCGACGCCACTGGCGGTCAACCCTTTCCCTGCGTCGGCGAGCGCAGCCCATCACTACGGATGCTCTACGTTATCATAGGATTCGTAAAATGTACTTAAACTTCGTGTAGAAATGGGAACTATCACACAACTGTCGTAATGGTACAATCCGAATATCAGAACTCAAACGCAAGCACTGAACAATCGTCATCGTCATCGTCATTGTTCTCCGGTAACTCTTCATCCATCTCATCTTCATCCATCTCACTATCCGGTTGTTCTTCATCATCAGATCTATCATCTTCGGAGATGTCTTCCTTGACAGCTCTCTGGGAATCCTCGGTTCTGTCGTCACTGAGTTTGGGTCCATGCTTGTCGTCATAAGGCTCGTTGGAAAGATCCTGTATACCTGTAATGTCATGGATGTTGGACTCCTGGTTCAGTAACGTCGGAGGATGATATTGAGCATGGTGCCCAACACCAAAGTCTGTGTATCGAGTAAACATATCCCGATCGGCAAAGCTGTGAATGTCGTCAGGTTTGCGGAAGATCTATTAGATGGGACTCACATATTGACATAGTAGGCTGCCCAGTCATCAACGTCGTTGTTTTCCCGAGCCGCTGAGGGGCCGGGACGGAGTAAAGTCTCAGTGCGACCATCCGCAAAGGCTGGGATCAGATGACATCCTCGAAGGACGAGAGATGGGTCAAGAAAGCCAAATGCCATGCCCGAGTCAGCAGGAATGAAACCAATCTTCGGAAGACGAGCATTCCTGAATCCCCGGTGATACCCAGGCATAGCTCCGAACCAACGGACCCAGAGCACTTCCATTTGTCTCGTAGAATCCATATAGTCGACTGTAATGAGAAATGCTGCCAAAACTTGCGCGTACCAGAAAGGATGAGCGTTTCGACTATTCTCCCGCGAGAGTAGCATTACGGCCGAACCATGTCCAGGATGCAATGTGTCCTGGTCGCAGCGCATGTCGTATGTCGTGTAGTTGACCTGAAAACGCTTTGGCCGGAGGATGTTGTTGAGGCTATTAACGAATTGTAGGGAGGCCCTCTCCTCACTGGGAAACACACGCTCGTCGCCATCATATTCAAGGTTCATCAGTCGTGATAAAAGATGATCCTTGAGTTTAGGAATGAAGTTCTGAAATTACCATCATCAATCAGTGTGCTTCAGCAGACAGTAGGCAAAGCTTACCTGGAGAGCCGGATCATCTGAGGAGCTTTGAACGAATTTAGCGAGGTTGAATGAGTTGACCGGAGCATCTGACAAGCGATGGTGAAGCTCGGGTGGGACTGTACTCGACGCCATATCATTTTGTGAGTCCTCGTGATCGTCCGAGTCTGACTTTGGATGTGCATCGCATTGGCGTCTAACTCGAGTAAGTCGCCTTTCTTGTTTTGCAATCTGCCCCGCAGGGTTCTGCTTGTTCGTACTCTGATAAAACCTTTTGATGAGACGATGTGCAAGCTCTCCCTAGAATTTGAAGGTGTATTAGCCAGAGGCGGAGATCAGCAGTGAACCCGTAACTTACGATCTGCGTTGTGTAACTATCCGTTGTTCCGAAAAAGCGAATGGTGGATGCATAGTCACCTAGTGCATGCGTCTTATATGTTCGAAGGTTAAATGACCTAAGTTGGGCAGCAGACCCAGGGTTACTGCTCGAGGTGTGACTGGAGCTGCATAGTTTCGCCTTGCGCCGCAAGCGCGCTGCAGTTTCGGAGGGTAACTCCGTGGTGTGGAAGGCCGTGCATGTGAAGTCTCTGAACTTTCTCATTTGTCCACCAAGCAGTTGAGTGACGTCCTCGAGACAGCGAATGGAATCATCGGTGTGGAGTCGTAGTTTTGCGAGGGAATGCCACTGTGCGAGCCGAAAGAGGAGGGTCCGTACGACGCTATCGTGCTCGGGGGGGAAAATGGACTCGAATGCGGGTATGGCGCACTACAAGGAAGCACACCGGTCAATCAATACTTGTGTTCACAAGTCAAACGGAAAACCAAACCTGGAGAACGTCCTCAAGGTGCCGAGCACTGCATTGTCGGATGTCTGAAACATTGGGAGGGAATCGTCGGATCGCACTCCTTCCAAATGGGGGAATTTGGCGGAACCTTGGAAGCGAGATACTTGAGTAGTCATCAATTTTGAAGCAAAATAAACCAACCTATCGTTGAGGATTGAAACCACCCTAGGGTCTATGGCATAGAGTATCCTTAACAGGTGCTTGAAAACAGATTTGAAGATCCCTAGTTCGAATTCGTGCAGGAGGTCAACCACTAGTAAGCGATACACGCTGCAACCCAGTGAACCGAGAGTATCAGCAATCGTGTTCTGTACGCAGCTTATAAGAACGACCGAATGACGTCTGGTAGCCTGAGGCACTTACAAATGTTGGAACCAGGGACATGGCTTTAAGGTGCGCCTCTGGCACTGTGCCCTTGATTGGTGAGCCAAGTTTGTAGATAGCATTGCGCGCAGCTGCAACCTTATCGCGCAAGTATGTGCGCACTTGAGATATCCGACGTGACATGTCGGAGAGCAGGCCAAGGCGATCAAATTCTGTCTTGGGAACAAGACAGCGTGGGCAGGGACAGATCCCCATATCCCGAATTGTTGCTAGAAGGACCCTACAAAATGGCACAGTAAGTCTCACCCCTCCGAGGCTGACTGAATGACTCTTACTTCTCAGGATAATCTGCAGAGTACGTGAACATACGGGGAAACACTCGCCGGTACTTACCGTCATAGCATTTTATGACAATGCCATTTCGGTAAGCCCCCGATTCACTCAGCAATCGCTTATGCCGTAGGTTTGCATGCGTTGTGGATTCTTGCTGATATAGGATGCAACTGGGGCGGTGCCGATGGAGAGCGCGGCTTGAGTCGAACGTTCGGCCACAAAGTGCCCCACACCTGAAGCGGCCATCCATCATAAAGGAATCGAGGAACAAAACAAATAGAATTGAAAAAATGAGGAAGTACAGTTGGTGCCGGTGCATGTAGGATACCACAGAGGTGGGAGTAGTATGCCAGTGTGGGGATTGGACACAAAGTGGGATGGGGCCGTCGCACTGGCCACTTGCCATGCAGCTTCAGAACGGCGTTTACAGGGTTCCTGTCGCCTACAAGGCTGACAACTCATGGGTCACGAGGCTACATCATAGGCCCCACACTACCGTAAGTTTACGATGGCGCGGGGCAGTGACATGACCCTGAATACGGCATGTCGCCGGAGCTCTGAACCTAGGCTGTGGTCTTGTCAGTACTAGGATACACAAAAGACGTAAGTTGGTATACTCACCGATCTGGATGGGGAGCGATTATAGATCATGCTCCGTGTCTGGAGGGAATAAGTGTTCTAAGAGAGTGGCTGATTGAGAATACAAGTCAGCAAGCGTCACTTGTACCTCCACTCCATGTCTTCTCACAGTTCTCGCTCCTCTTCGTTCAATGACAGTGCAGCAGAAATAATCCTAGGGCTCTTTCGCACAGATATCAGGGCCGAGGCTGCCTTGGGTGCGGAGTACGACGCAGAGGAAGATCCCTCTGTGCGAGATATGCTTATACGCACCTATGCACAAAATCCGGATTCTTGGGTCAGCAAGAGGCTTGCATCAATGGCGACCGAACAGGTGTGCAACGACTCGGATAGCGATGGCGATGATAACGATGGTGACCTGGTATGGCTTAAAGTTCCCACGTCTTCATGAGCGTTGACACAGCAGCGATGCAGTGTGACTCAGCTCCCACCGGGAAACGCCAGCGATCATCGATGGACCTGGAAGACCTGGAAAAGGTATGGAAAGGAAATTGATGTGGCAAGTCTTGACATTCATTGAATAGGAGACCACCATGACTCAAAGAAAACGTTTGAAAGTTGAGCCAACCTGTGACGACTTAGATTCCAGTGCCAACTTGAATGCACAAGGGCCAAGCACGACAATGAGCTACGCTTCAAATCAGTGGGTCATATTGCTTATGACATCTAGGAAGTGGATTCTATACCGGAGAATTCGTAGTTGCTCAACGTTCACAAACATCTATGTCGTTGATTTGATTCAGAGGATAACTAAATGTACTCATGCTGAATGTGGAAGTTTTACACCAGTCGAGTTTGACGACGAGCTCGAGGGTTACTCTGGGCAACTTGAAGTGAACAGATCCGGATGAACCGGGTGCGAAACTTTGACCTGTGGCGGGTTTATTACCCCTGTTCATGCAGATCTCTATTCAACGTGAGTAATGCTGCAAGGGTTACGTACATACAGCTTGCACCCGGATCATGAAAAATGGCGACAAGAGGAATACTCGCTGCTCGATCATGAAATGTACGAGATGTGGAGCAATCTATCAGGCCTTCAGGGAAGACGGAGAATGGAGATGGTGTAAGTACACTTGGTCAAGGCGAGTTTTAGAGCCCGAGATCTGATCTGCTTCCATCCAGAAAAAGCTGCTCTGTAGCTCTATATACAGATAGATAGTACGTCGTCAGACCAGAATTTCCCTAGTCAGTTGATTGCCATGCCCCACAGACTCAACCCTCCATACATGTTACCCGGTGACCCCAGATACAGGTCAGAACACAGCTCGCAGTCACTACCATCAGACGCGGGTTCCTACGATTCACTTGGTCAACCCAGATTTGGAGGTGTAGGACAAGGCGCGCCTCTCGATGAGAACGGTCGATATATTTACAGTCAAGTCGGCATGCCAATATTCGCCTCTCCGAGCTCACCAAGTCCTCGCGCTGCACAGGAGAATTTACTGGTATTGAGATTCAATTTTTCCCGGTTGCATACTAACTCATATTAACAATAGAAATCTCCCAGTAACAGTAATGATATGCCTGCAGACGCTGTGTTCGGGCATGGTGCAGAAGTCAATCGCCCGTGCTTGAAAAGAGGACGGAGCAGCGACAGTGTTAATGACTCTCTACCTCAGGTATGTGCCACGCATGCTACTCAGGCTTCAGCACTATATGACAAGTATATGATAGACACCACGCCGCCTTAACACTGCCAGAGGTTTATTCGCGTTGGGCACTCCACGTCTGGTGAGGACTATGCCATCCGAGTCGCTTCCATCACCTCGTGCTCCCAAGCGACGTCGTTTTCATGCTTCAGCCAGCATCAGCGCATGACTGCAAACTCTTCGCATGGAAACCCTGGAAGCATCGATGAAGGAGTTGCAGAAGGATGTGAGATCCATACTGGTGAAACAGACAGAATTTTTGGCAGAGATCTTGGACGTGTTGCGAGAGGGAAGTTCAAAGAATTAGTTCATGTTACTAGTGTGGCTACAAATGAATGTGTGTATTCTAGTCGAAGACGGGCCCGGGCTGGTCGCCAGACCGGTTTGACTTCAGGGAAACAGGGTCGACGGGGACTCGGATGTAGAACATCATCCCTGACTCGTTCTGACCGAGAATCAGCACTGAATTCAATCACATCATCAAGCATTTGGTGCAGAGATCTAGTCTGGTGACCAGTGTGTTAGCTTCAGGGAAACAGGGTCGACGGGGATGTAGACTCATCCGTAACATTCTGACTGACAACAATTCAGCGCTTTTGGTTGCATTGTGGGTGTATTGATAGACTCCGAGGGGCCGCTGTGCCATTCTAGGAGGCTGCTTTTTGTTCTGGAATAGTGGGAACAGTTCAGGTCACCCATCATATATCTATATCTACACCGCCGAGTGACCGTGACGTTACCAACTTAGTTTGAAATGAAGAACATCATGTAGTTTGTACTCCACCTGATCTATTCCATTTTCTCTCTCCTCAGGCTCTTCTTCTTTTTCCCCTCTGCACAACGGTACGTCAACAACTTGAAATCACCATTCTCAGATCCAGATCTATTCAGATTGGTATAGGCCACCGCTCCGGAACATCTTTGCCTAACTGGTTTATAGAGTCAGCGTCCAGAACGCCGACACCATTGCCCTCAATGTTTGAAATCCCCTCTTCCGGTCTTGAAAACCACGCTTCTCTGAAGCGGCGCATCGCTCTACTTGAAGAGGAAAATGCAGAGCTTGTGAGCAAAATGATCAAGACACCGTAAGTAGTTAACTCTGGACTGTGTTCTTACTCTCACGATCGCGATTCGCACCCCCAGTGTTCATTCCTATATCTGTGAAGGTCGTGCCATTCGCAGGCTTGTCAGCCTCACCGAGCCTGTCACCAATTTGATTGCGGAATACGACCGGCGTGCCATGCTAGCGGAAGACGAAGACGGAATTGAAGCTGTTCCCTCGTCCGACACGTAAGTACTACTGACTATCTTTTGCATCGTGTTTCTCTGATTTATTTGTAACAGAGAGAAACGCACCTTCCGATCCTACAAGAAATTGGTTCAGTGGTGTCCATCTGTCAAGACACTCATGAAGGTCCCTAACCAAGCGTATCAGTTGACTGTGACCTGCCAAGAAGTGAGTTTCCTGATGCCATACACCCAATCCTTAGTTCTCACATATAGTCAGTTGAAGAAAGGTGCAGATGGCGCACGTGGAGACGACGCGAACACCCTGAAGACTTTAGTAGCCACCTGGTTGAATGAACAAGACCCGCACCCTGTGCCCCTTTTCATCATCAGAGAGAAGCGAGGAAGGGGATTCAATCACGACGTCATGGGAAAGCTTCTTTGCCCAGTGGATTACGATTGGTTTGATCCGTCGTAAGTCTGACCACCTAGCACCCATCCCTTCTAACTTCTGTCTAGCATTCGTGATGCCATCAGGGACTACCACCCACGTTATGCTGTCACTGCAAACATGTGGCCGACATTTTTATATCGAAAGGGTCTGTATAATGCAGAACGCCCATTGGATGGTTTATTCAAGGGCGAACTTCTTGTGAAGGTACATTAATTACACTACAGGACACCGCAACATTGAAACCCTTTCTTCAGACATTCCGGTGCATTTTTACATCTCCTAGCTCTACTCGCAAAGACTCTGAGTTTGACACGGAGAACATTGATGATCAGCCTCGCACACGCAAAACTCAGAAGACTGCACGTGATATCCGTACCTGCCGGTGCAATGTCGCAGGACTCCTCAGGATGCAGTCTGTTGAACCGCGTATAATTGCCTACGCTGCTGCTCAGGTATGAATTCCAGTTACTGTACGTGTCAAGAACACTCGGGCTGATGATCAAACCAGCTTCGCTTTGCTCTGTCGAGCGCCACCACCTGGAATCTCCAGGACGATAACTTCGATTACGAAGTCTTTTATAATAATGTTATGGACTGGTTCGAACAACCCTCGCAAGTGAGGGCACGGGAAATAGAGATGATTCTACTTTGGTGGAATCGGTAAGTTCACTGCAGGAGAACATTCTTCTACCGTTACTGAAATCCATCAGCTCTGTATTTGGACACCGCCATACATCCACCCTCCAACCCCAGGAAACCGAGAAATTATCCGTCTCGATTTCTATGGTGTAAGTGAAATTCCAACCCTCGGTTCCCGACATTCCTGTCCCATAGCATCTCATTCATGTACGTGTGGCGGCATGGAATATTCTGCCTATTGCCACTCAGTGCCAAGGTCTTTGTCGTCACATTCCTATCACATCCACATGCAGTCCACCTTGTTATCATCCGAGTTTAGCTTTGTGCCATGCCTGTAGTGTAGCTACCAGTTGATAATAAACAAATTTGCGTAGGTTAATGACATATGACCACCCAAAACAACTTGAAGAGGCACATGATGCAGGATGATTAATGATTACTAAACGAGATTCTATATGGGAGCCGGTTCGCATGCCATCACATCATGTCTTCACATGCCCATTTGATTCAGATTATGGAGAACCGCCGAATACAACAGAGCTTTGTGCACAGTTCGGCACAAAAGATATTTCGGTATCAACTTCAGATTAAATAGTATTCTGGTACAGAGTTCCAGAAAAAAACAAATGATACAGTGAATGGTAAATGATTGGAATAATGTAGAGAAAGCACCTTGGCCAGGATTAATCCAATTCGTGGCAACCGCGGCTGGAATGAGTGAGTGATCTGGGAGTATGTATCTGCGTGAAATGACAGGGGAAGGAAGGCAAAGTCACGAAAACATCGGCGTGATGTCCACGATCTGTTTGTGATGCGAATGACATCACGCCGGGTACCAACTTTGTCGACTAGTAGGCAGCATCGTGCCAATTAGTCACCGCGATAATGATGCCATGGATTTCAAAGTGGTATTAACAATTTATTCAAATTTAAAGCAATCACACAATCCGGGGATTTGGGCCACCAGCGCCAATCCTACTACTGTATTCACAACTGCTGGCATGATTTTAGAATTCGCACACACGAAGACCTTTCTAAACAGCTAAAATGGTGTTACAGGTCATGGTGGCATATTTCGTTACATTCTGTTAATTTCTTTGATGATAACTCAAATATATTGCGTGGTCAATAAAATTAAATTCCAGTGATGCGTGGCCATGATGATGTGGGCGTCCGATATTCAGTCAAGGGTCAAAATATAACTCGACATAGCACTTTATGAGTAGTCTGGTGATCAGACCGTCTACTATTAGGCAAGCTGTCCGTGGTGCGTTTATAAAGCACCTCGTGCCAGCGTCCCTGGGCGTTCATGCCTACTTAGATCCCAGCTAGCAGGTACTCGTCTGGATGGTCAAAGTTCCGGCAAACCTGCTCATCGTGCGTACATCTCTGTTGACTATAGATGGCGCCGATACCGCTGTACAGCTCTTCAAACTAAAAGGTGCCCTTTTGTGGCAGAGCAAGTTGCGTCGCCGTGAGGCACGGTAGGATGACGTTCTCGAACCCTTCTACCTGCAAGAATTCATGCGGGCCTCGCCTGCCAACCGTGCCACGTGGACCATCTCAAAGATCAAGGATCCATGCCACGAGGACCCATTTCAACGAGCTACAGCAATGTCTCGCAGCATACCTTGCTAAAGGTACGTACGACCTTCATCGGCTTTGAATGACCCCTGGAAGAGGCTGAACGCCAAGCATGCAGCACCTGCCACGTGGCTCTCGTTCGACTGCGTGTCAGACGAAGACGAAGACCATATCGTGAAGATCGTTTTGGCATCGTTCAAAAACACTAGGCCCCCTCCAACAGCGATTCGTTCATTCAAATTTTTTTACATACTAAGTCCCACTGACACAGCCTGTCGCACTGGTATCAGAAGTCACGACGTGTCGCCGTCACTTAGACTCCAACCGTTGGGTATGTATATCTTTCACTTCATTACATGTTGCTCCTTGCTCATGGTTCGTGCAGGCAGAGTACGGGTCGTCGACATGTCAGCAAGACGACGCATTGCAAGAGGGCCAGGGAGCAGCGGAGGATTCATGAGCGAGGATGAACAGGAGAACCAGACGGGGTACGACGACGAAGGAAAGTGCTCCAAGCAGCGACTCGCAACCGGTCGAGTCACCAGCGAGTGAATACACAAACCGTACACACCGCCGCCCAACTCCATTGTGCGTCCCCATGTCTCCGCAGCATCCCTCTGTTGACTGACGATCACCTTTCCAACAGAGCGAATTTATCCAACAAAACTCAGAGCAGTCACGCCCGCCATATACACGATTCTTTCTTGCTGGACACGCTTTACAAAATCGGACTCGCGAACCTGGTAATCTGGGATGAGGCCCATTTTGGTGAGCTTGGGTCGCCCTACCAGAACTCGTTTGGTTTGTGTCATTCTAAATCCGCGTACCTGATGTAGGCTCACAGAAAAATACGTCAGAGATCGCGCATGGTTCCAAACTCACACTCAAAAAACATGGGCTGGGGTGGTGGTCTCTTCCACTCTCACGTTCAAACGTCGCCGCTCGGTTCCACGCAGCAAATGATATGTTATCACTACAAGGATGATAACAACCACTGGTTTGTGCTTCCGCCCTGGGACCAGCCGAAGTATAACCCAAACGACCCTCAGATCCTATACCTGCTTCGCCACCCAAGGATGCCATCCGGGTTCTTTCCTCATCTCACCAGACATGATGGTGCTGCTGATGCTTCCCACGCCGCTCACCCTCTCAGGCTTCCCTCATTGGCGCCAGTGCTGTCACTGTTGTTGCCAGTGCCCTCGTTGTTGTCGCCATCATTGCACATACTCAAAACGGACGTGCCAGCATCCAAAGCTGTCATCAAGGAAAAAGAGGATGCCAAGATCGATGGTGCAGTACAGATCGCGATCAGTGTCAACAAGGAGGTTGACTTTTCGATTAAAACGTGCGTGGGTCGTCACGAACTGAGAGTCGATACTCCCTCCCGTTAGTCAATGAGCTGGACTAGAGCACTGTGGACGCCATTTTGATTACACGGTACGTCCCACGTTCCGTTTTGCAGCCTCCGTCTCGGCCATGCCGCAGCGCTGATGTATGTCATGGAATAGGATGGGCTGGTGTGTCGTACATGGTGCTGAGGCTCCTGCAGGCTAACTTCAAGGACGGCAAAGGCAAGGTGTAAATGACGCATCTGACTAAGGCAGCAAATTTGAGGCAAGCTAGTTCGGAATGTCCACCAAAACTTGGCCATTGACAAGCATTATGTACAAGTTACTGTAAACTCAGTAGGAAAATGAAGGTTCTCCCCATCTGCTTGGCATGCTGTGCTACATGGAACATCTGATACTTGACCGGAAATGAAACCGGATCAAAGCCATTGAAGATTCGGAGAAGCCAAATGACTTGGAATCGTTCGCTGCTTATGGAATTGCTTACCACGCGTTTGGCGGGCCAGACGCGTCAACTTGACCTCCCTCAATTCGTGCATTTCCAACATCCCATTCCAATGCCAGAGTACAAGGAATCCTTGATATCCACCAAATTGATCCACACCTCTTGGAAGAAGAAACCCGAGCCGGAAACCCAGACGCGTTGCTGGTTCGAAATCTTTGGGTGGACCCCACCGACACCGAGGCAAGCCGTGCACCCAAACACAGTAGGGCGTCGCAAGGACATGTTTATGTCTTGGAGGATACCTCTCCTATCCTTCGTGGTCAGCTGAACTCACAAAAACCAGTATATCCACAGGAGTTTAGAAATCAAGGCGTTCCGATTGCCCAACGTGAACTTCGACTTGTTGGTGCAGAATTCAGTGCAAGGAATGTAAATTTGAATCTTGCGCGACTGTGGGTTCAGGTGTGTGGGTTATGACGTGGATCTAGCTTTCATTTAATCATGATTGGTAGATTCAGCTCTTCACGCATGTCTGTGCGCAAGTTTATACCCGAGATCAGTGGGAAAATGGCATCTGTGCCGTTAATAAATGGGTATGCTAGAATACATCAGAATGAATATTGTGTTCAAATTTCCTCTTGCAGGCTCGAGGTCTGAAGATAGGGATTGCTTTCGAACTCCAAGATTATGTCGTTGCATTTACGACCCAGGACTTGCTGATCGCAGTAGGTATTCTGGCTTGAGCTGTGGTGACATTGAAGGTGATGATTAATTTTCATGAGGTTCATTGGGCTGCAGACAAGAGCCAACTCCCTGCCCAGCATTCTGACGTCTATTCAAACTTTGGTGTATTTCTTGAACGTGTCGTCAGTTGGATGTCCGATCGCCGGCATAGAAGTAGCAAGAGATGTAATGCTGCTGCAATGGAAGTTATTCGTAAGGAACCGAATGTGTTCCCTGGTATTGGTGTGTATAGCGTCACTGAGGTGTTCCACAAAGCAGGTAAGTTGTCCTCTGAGCTCAGTCTCACAATATCATTGATCATTATCTTCGCAGGCTTGCCTCCTGGCATTACAGAATCTGAGCTCTTTGAATCTGCCGATCGCACAGCTCGATTCTGTGTTGCATTCTACACCTTTGCTTCTGAGGCACACACTGAGTTGTGGTATGTGTGAATTCCATATTACGGACTGTACAGTGAATCAACTAACAATGCCTCGGGAATTTTGTTGAGCCCTGTCTTAGTGGATATTTGATCGCTGCAGATGAGAGAAAGTGATTGACATATGCGAACAAACTGCATGTTTGGGGAAAATAGCGTGTCCACTTCTCGAGCCGGTGTGCTGAACTTGTTGATAAATTTGCAGTATGTTCTTTTTCAGTGTTCAATCCGATACTGATCTAAACTTAAAATTCAGGACCAACTCCGCTGTCTAGACAAAAATGCCACTTCATCTCAGATGTCCTGGACGAGGTCAGCTCTGAGCGATCTCTATGACCCCTTTGAGCCCACTCTTGTGCGTGTTGCACTTGAATGTGGTGATATCGGATTTGGTCTCGGACAGCTTATATTTGGGGAGTCCTGGTGCGAGCTGGCTAGCACTGCTGGTTTAACCATCAGCCACACTGGAATACTTTCATGTGATCCACTCTCGAAGTGCTTTGGGCAAGGTATGTAATTTGATTGTTGCCATCAGCCCTTGCAGAGTGCAACTGAATACGTCCCATCGTGGTACAAGTCGGGCTCGGAAAATGCTTTATCAAGGTTGACGCATATTCAGCACTGTTCCTTGAAAAGTCTGAACTTGAAGCAAGGTGGCGAAAAACTTATGTTTACCGCCTGAATGGTAAGACTGATGTATGGGCTTCACTGCCTGCTTTCGATTCTGAATCTTCTGCAAGTGGGTAAGTGTTGGATTAATATCAGTGAATTCTCCCGACTCAATACTTTTCACTAGTTCTGGGCGTGATACCGCACAATGGGTAGAGTACCCTGAACGGGAGCGAAGGGACAAGACAGTCAAACATACAATTCATACCAAGAATGTTAAGACTGTCGGTCCATTAGACTACTGTGGAATTGCTCGCATTGTCAAATCAAATGGAGGGGGGGAACCAAGGTAGGAATTTCTTTCTGTGTACTCTGTGAAGGCTAATTTGTGCAAGAATCCTTGCGTGTGATCAAGATCCACGCTTTCCCTTTCACGCTGTCCGACTTGCATACGAGGATGCATCCAGACCACTCAACAAGTTAGTTGGTAAGCGTAAGAAAGGTGTGGCATCTTTCTCTAGCACAAAGAAGCTGGGTCTTCCACCACTTCCCCACATCAAACGCCAACTAGCACTGCAAAATGAGAATGAAGACTTGTATTCTCAGGCAACAGTAAGGTATTCTATAGTATCTATTTGGAACTCTACTAATTAATATGGTTCTGGAACCCATTAAAACAAACAGTCAAAGCGTGTCAGAAAGTCCTGTGATCTCAAACTTGCAGATGCAGGAATGGAATGTGATCTGCATCTGGAAAACAGCCGCCAGAGGAGGACTCGGAATTTGGAGTGATCCACCTACACTGCCAGTTGTTGTAAAGGTTCCACTGAGGCTTAGTGAGGATTAGGTCCAGGGTGGGCCCACTTGCCTCGTTGTACTGCAAGAACCTTTTTATCTGCACGAACTTTGATGTTATATATGTTACCTCATTCCCACATTTATACATGTCTTTGACTATTATTCCATCTCACTTCTATAGTACCGTCCAGTATAGTTGTTCTCTAACCTGTACGTCATTTGCAATGCTACTAGTCCCAGAGCTTGGTATAGTCCATGTTCACGTCCAGGGTGTTGTTGTGCACCGACAGATCAAAGTTGGCAAAGAAGAGGTAGAACAGCCCCACGGTGAAGTAACGGCTGCATCAATCGTTTAGGGTGAGTTGCACAAGGGCAAGATGGGGATGTCCGACTCACCTCTTGACAATTTTGGCAATCAGGTCGTCTGACAAAGGCTCTTGGGTTTTGTAACGGCTTGACATCTTTTTCAGCACCTCGGGGTCCAAACACCTGAAACGCGACAACTACTCAGTCACGGTGTCCTAATGGTTTTAAAGCTAACACGATGACTGACCAGTTCTCCAGCATCTGCGATGGTGCTCCACGAAATCGCGAAAATCTCGTCCGACTCAGTAACCCATGGAACACATGCCACATGAGTGCTGGTCGCTCTGGCGTCGGTTTCGCCAGGTTGGTCACCATGGCCGCCAACGGGTAGTGTCGTTTCCATTTGGGAGCTCGAGAAGTCCACACACCGCGGCATGTGAGTGTTTGCCATCTACAATGTGGGAACGTGAGGCACAGACGATAGACCGTAACGATGCCATACCGCGAGGGAAGAGGTCAAGATGGTAGTACCCTATGAAACCCGATTGCTAGCTCAGGGATTGATTGATGGGTGAAAACAAAAATAATGGAGGACTCAAGGAAAAGAGAGTATGTGGTCAGCCAGTAACAAAAAAGTGAGATTGTGCAGCCACACTGATGATATGTTATGTACGTAGACATGCTAGAGGGATGACAATATTATACAGAGATAATGCAAGCTGTCGAAGAAGGAATAATTGTGTGAATGAGCTGGTGATGGCCACGAGGAGCAATATCCTTACAATAGAGATAGCGGGATGACAATGGAACTGAGGATGGAAGGATAAAGAGAGACAGGATGGTTACAGAATGTCTGAGCCTTTGAAAGCATTCTGTAGAATGGTTTCCTTCATCGCTAGGAAGACTAAACGAACATTGCCTGTGTCTGTTGCCTGTGTGAGACTGGTCACTGCTATGAGCTAAGAGCAGATGGCAAAAGGCCCGGGACGTACTGGGGATACACCGATAGGCCTGCATGATTAGTTTGCATAAACCTCCAGAGAATATACTTGGCAGCCTTATTGATGTCTGGACCACCGGAGTACTCTGGGAAATAACGCTCTAAAGGCACCTAGCAGAATATGAGGAAACAAGCCACAAGTTCTCAGGAGTTCTCGGGAGACACACACCTTGGGTACCTTGGCTTTAAAGACGTCAGTCTTGTTGAGGAACAGAATTATGGAGGTTTTCAAAAACCACCGAGAATTAATGACAGATTCAAACAGTACAAGAGATTCAGTCATTCGATTCTAGAAAGCGCCAATGAGATTGACTATACATGGAGCAAGTGGGACTTGCCTGGTTCTTCTCTTCCAGCAATACCTGATCATATTCGCTCAAGGCAGTGCAGAAAATAATGCTGGTAACGCTTTCAAAGCAATGAATCCACTTCTTTCGCTCAGAACGCTGACCGCCAACATCGAACATATGTATTCTACATAGCGTTGTGGTGAGGTGTAATGATTGAGGTGAAGTGACGTACTGGAGTTGCCCCACGGTGAACTTAGTTTCAGTGATACCTTTTGTCTTGATGCGGGCTCGCAGCACATCATTCTCAGTAGGGAGATAGTTCTGTGCGCCTATACGGAGGGCGTCAGTGAAGAAACTAGGGCAAGGCAGTGAGAACAAGCAGTCATAGAACCCGTGACCGTACTTACTATGCAGCACTGTCCATTAAATAGAATTCACTGCTGCGATCCATTAGCTTTGGAATTATCGGGTCTTTCCACAATTCGTGGATGGCCCGAGCGATTTCCGGTGAAAATGAAAATTCGGATGAGGGTGAAGAATCAATTCGGTAGTCGAAAATACGATCTGCATTGGTCTAGGTGGCGAAGGAGAGGTTAGGAGCAAGTATGGGTGGACAAGGAAGCAGATACATACTTGGTTGTTTGGATCTACGCAGTCTAGACCAAACTTGCGCATGGCGTGGATGATAACGTGCGCGCTATCAAGAGTGTTTCGGTAGATGGTGGAACGGTATGTAATGAGCTCATCTTCAGTGAAACCGTCCTGGTGGATAATCCTCATTTGCTTCAGGATCGTTGATTTACCTGAGTCGCTGGAGCCTAGAACGAGGTTAGTCAACATAGAAGAAGGCAAAGGAAGGCACTGGACGGGACTAACCTAGAAGTAAGACTTTACGCTGATTTCTGAGCTTCTTGGAGTCTTCTTTGAGCTGACGGTTGATGGCGTCTGATCTTGTCTTTTTAGCCCTGTCCTGGGCAGAGATACAATTACCCATGATGAAAAGAAGAACGTATGGGGGCCGGTGGGGAGAGGAGGGAATGGCTGAATGGTATGTCGTGGTGGGCGAGGCGAAGGGAAGGAGATCCTCGGGTTGATTCTTGGCGGACTCACCGGCCATTGCACCAGTGTCACCCACAACTTATGTACTTAATGTCATAATTGTCGTAAACAATTGAATTGGTTCGCATTTGTGAGGTCACGTCCAACATTAATCCCGGGTTGGACTCACCACATGATGACTAAGCG
>JBBPOE010000608.1:0-17735 GCA_038091295.1 Tylopilus felleus | reverse complement strand
ATCTCCCCCTATCAGTCAGTTGCTAACTCAATAGCAAATCCACTATTACCACTTTCCCTAGCTAAGACACGGCTAGCGCGATACAACACTAACCAGCGAGGAAGATCTCCCGCCTTCTATCTAGGAAATTCGACCTATCATTAGGCAATTCCCACACCACAAGGCACAGCCGCCACTCAGTCCCTTATTTGGGAAACCAGTAATCTTCACTATCACAGATCTCTAGCACACACATTGTTAGTGCTATATCTCACTAACAAGCAAGGGAAAATCCCCGCTTTCTATCTAGGAAATTTGCCATACCATTAAGCAATTCCCACACCACACGGCACAGCCGCCACATATTTCCTTATTCAGGAAATCCCCTTTCATTAGTTCTAGAAACACACTCGCTTAGGGGAAAGCTATCCTGACAGCAGCATATCTCTGTTGTTTGTCACTGTTTGACTATCCCATATTACATACCAGTATCCAAGCTAGGAGTTGCCAACCCTTTATCCTTTAGAGTCAGACTCGGAAAAGGAAGAACAACTGGACCACCAATTGGTTAAGTTTTCCACTCACTCACTAGCATCTCTGTAGTATTTGTCTAGTGTTTGATCTGATTGACAGTGTTGTCTTGTCATCAGCTCATAATCAGATTGGATCCAGAGAGATAGGTATAGTAGATCATCCTAGTATCTATTGATCTATTTCTACAAGTATGACACCAATACATATGTGCCCTCACTTTGAACGATATCAACATGAATGCAAGAACAATCTATTTGAATGAGAAATGGTGTGTCCTTCTGACTTTGCAATTCCAATGCTAATTTGTTTGTGCTCATCTTTCTTGCAGATCCCTCAACCACAAATGAGCTGTCAAAGCATATGAACGTGCCACTGGGGATGAGACACTACCTTCAGACCTTTGACCTCCTGACGTCCTCAAGGTGCATGTTTCCTTGAGATAAGTTGTCTCCCCTCCGTTCTCACAACTTCTTAGCGTACTCCTGACTACCTCTTTCACGAACTATTACCTCACGGTAGATTTTCCGAAACTTTCAACTTTATCCAGGACTGCTCAAGGGCTGTACAGAATGACTTCACTATGCAGCATGATATGGGACCCGTCGCAATTGCATGCCATGACTGATGCGCTCACTTCCATATTTTGGTGCTTCACATTGAATATGACTGCCCAGGGTTTTTCTATTGCCATGGAAGAGCAGCAACTTATAAACAGTAAGTTTTATTCAGCTAGCATCCTGATATGATTTATGGATCCTTGTCTAACTCTGTAAAGCTTGAAGGAGTTCTACCTTGACCAGCACAGCCACTATCAGTCTCCCACCAAGCTAGAAATGTGTGTTTACCATCGTCTCATCCACATTCACGATCAAAGAGAGCATTGTGATGATATACCATAAACTCTACTCAGTCATCCCGTATTCGAGTTGACTACAAGATTCCGTGCTCGTATTCAGGCCAAGAGTGCTCCCATTACCATAACTTCACCTCTTGATGTCAATTTGGAAGCGATATTTGGCAAGCTAGCTCATGTCCTGCGCCACGAAGGCAATGTCATTATGACTTACCTTGTCGCATGCATCCTTGCACCACACTTTGGCAAGGACACCATTGAGGATGTTGAGTTAATATGAGGCGATCTTTCATTTTCTGATGTCATTGATGGCCCAGGATACATTGGAATGGGCTCCCTAGAGCATGACACAGATATCAACATCTCTGTCATGGATGAAGCTGAAGACCGAGCTTAACCTCCCGTCCATATCCTTCCTCCCTTTTGGCTGCTCTGACTGAAATACTAAGCCCCCTTCTTCTTCATTCACCCATATCAAGATCCTCGATACCAGGCCTAATTCGTCAAGTCCATCCAATCCCCTCTAAATACTGTTGTTAATGGCATGTACCTCGCTGTGGGAGCTGAGCCCTTGGTTGAAAGAAATGATAGGTCGCTTGTCGCTGTGCCACCTCCAGGTGAGGTTGACATCATGAAGGCAAAAATGGTTCACTTTGTGCGTCAGAGTTGGCTGGTGAAACAAATGTTCTTCAAATGGCAACAGCAACTTGCAGGATCAAGTAAAATGGCTGGAAGCCTGCAGGTGCAGTGTGCATTACAAGGAAAAGGCACAAGCTGAATATGAAACGACCAAACTCACTCAAGAGCTGGCGGTTAAGCTAGAGGAAGGGAGAGACTTCATCAGTGGCACTCAATGGCAAACTGAGAAGTAAGTTGCAAGACCTTGTGTAGCAAGAGTGAAGATGGGAAATCTCCAAGTGAACAAGACTGGGGAAACCAGTTGAGTGCGCTTGGGCTTTATATACTGTCTAGGGGTTTACACTTGTGTACACTAGATCTACAGATATCCTATGCTATAGTACATGAGGAAACCATGAGGAGCATAGCCTAGATAAGTAGATCATATCTTATAGGACAAGTGCGAGTCATGGGGAATACATGAGACGAGCATGAGGCGAGACAGTGAGATGGTTATCATCAAAATTGTCAACCTGGTCCCATGCTGGGGTTTCATTCCAACCATCAATGGTTTCCGGCTCGATGTCATCTGTCTGGTCGTCCGCATCCCATTTCTCATCCCACGATCTCCAGTGTCTAGTGGGTTCGATTTCGAAGGTGAGAAGGGGGAATCCGATCTTTTCCCAGAGAGTCCATTTTAGGCAAACTCCGGTTTCCATGTAGCAGACAATGATCAACCAGATGGCGAATAGGAGTGACGTCATAAATATGAAAAGGAGTGTGTTTGTCCAGAGTGATAGGATGATAGGCATAGCGGGGGAGCATATGATTCCATAAGAGATAAGACCATATAGGACGAGCATGGAGTAGTGGGCGAGGTCAGAAATCATTGTGAGTTGTAAGTGTATTGTGGGAGCAAGGCTCAACCAAGTGTTCAGAGATTAGATTGCGGCGGATAAATGCGTTTTTGCCCTGGCGCACCCCAGGGTTCAATCGACATCAAGCCAATCAAAGGGAAGGTGGGTTTGATCAATCTCTGGTACTGGTTTACCGCAATAGGCGAACAAGGAGTAGAAGTCGGCTTGTGACATGTTAAGTGATTGGGGAGCACTGGGCTTAGAGCGGTGGAAGGCCCATTTTTGGCTGATACGATCGTGTGACTTCAAACGGTGATTTCTCTGTACTAAGCTGTTTCTTGGCATTGTAGGAGAATTGCGCAAGGGGTATCCAGCTAACCCATTTGTTTTGCTTTTCCGACGTGAAGATTCGAAGATATTGCTGGAGATCTTGGTTGATCTGTTCCGTTTGTCCGTCTGTCTGCGGATGATAGGCAGTGGATAACCGGGGTTGAATTCCTAACCGCTTGCAAATGTCCTTTATTACTTGCGATGCAAATTGCGGACCTCAGTCCGATACAATTCCTGTGGGGAGCCCATGGTGCTTCCATACATGGCACAAGTACAGTTTGGCAGTGTCGAGAGTGGATATACTTTTGGTGCAAGGGATGAATTCAACCTCTTTGGAGAATCGGTCGACCACTACTAGAATGCTGTTGAATCCTTCAGATTCGGGGAGATCCATGATGAAGCCGGCGGATATTTCCTTCCAAGGGCCCGGTGGAGTGTCGAGCAGTTTCAACTTTCCAGGCAGGGCTTGGTTGGTTCCTTTGAATCGTGCGCAGCGGTCACATCTGGATACATAGTCCTTGACCAGTGCTGGCATTCCTGGCCAGGTATAGCTGCATTGCATTAATTCAAGAGTTTTCTCCGTTCCGGGGTGCCCAGGAATAGGAGTATCATGATGTAGTTGTACTATCTCTATTCGGAGATCTCAGTCTTTGGGTACGTACATTCTTCCTGATCTGGTGAAGAGAATTCCATCTCGATCTTCACAGATTCCATGTTTCTTACATAATGTGATGACGTCTGATTCTCGGATTTGGACCGTAGTGCCTCGAACGCGGTTTCTGATGTCATCAGCATCGGTGGCTATTTGTAGAGTGGTGGAAGCGATCTTTTCTGGGGGAATGACAAGAACCATTTTGTTATCATCCTGGATTCCTACAGAGTGATCTTCTTGGCGAGATAGAGCATTGGGTTTACCCATCTGAGCTCTGGCCTTGTGTACCCATTTGAAATTGAATCGGGAAAGGTACTGTGCCCATCGAGCTTGTTGACGATTAAGATCCTGTCGCTTCATAAACCACTGAAGGTTCGCGTGATCATTCCATACTTCGAACTGGAGATTAGCACCTTCCAGATAGTGTCTCCATTCTTCTAAACTTTGGATGATGCTTAGCATCTCTTTGTCAGCAATAGGGTAGTTGCGTTCTTCGGGGGACATAGAGTGCGATGAGTAGGCAACAGGGTGCCATTTGTCATCTTTCAGAATAGATTGGACCATGCCAGTTGCGAAGTCCAAAGCATCCGTTTCAAGGTGGAATTGCTTGTCAATATCCAGGAATGCGAGGATAGGGGTGGTGGTGAATCATTGTTTAAGCGTATCAAACGCTGTCTGTTGTGAATCTTTCGAAGGCTTGATCTTTCTTGGTGAGATCGTTCAGAGGACGAGCTGCTTGAGCATAGTTCTTGATGAACCTTGTTATCGTTCATTTTGATTCCTTCGGCGGAAACAGTTATGCCTAGGAATTTGACTTCCTTAACTCGGAAGGAGCATTTCTCTGGTTTGACGAAGAGATCATGTTCTTCAAGTCATCGAAGGACTTCAAGTACGATTCTATCATGCTCTTCCTGGTTGTCGGTTTTGGTGAAGATGAGTAGGTCATTGATGTAGACCACAACGACATCCTCCATATCATCAAAGATCTCATTCATCATTGCTTGGAAGGTGGTGGGTGAGTTGCATAGTCCAAAATACATTACTAGGGGTTTGAAAGAACCTCGGTGGCAGGTGAAAGCGGCTTTCCATTCATCACCTTCCTTGATCCTGACATTGTTATATCCCCATCGGAGATCCATCTTGGTGAACAATTTAGCTCCTTGCAGTTTCTCGGACAACTGTCGGATAAGAGGAAGCGGGTAATTGTTCTTGACTGTGTGCTTGTTAAGATAGCAATAATCTTGTACCATTCACTTCTTTCCATCCTTTTTAGGAACGAAGAACACAGGAGACGTCTGAGGGGATTTCGATGGTCTAATGTACCCTTTTCTGGTCTGATCGTCGATGAAGTCGGATACTTCTTTCTGTTCCTGCGGTGATAGGGGAATAAGTCTTCCTTTCTTTGGTACGAAGGTGTCTTTCATATCAATAGCATGGTCCCATGGTTTGTGGACAGGCATGTGTTCAGACTCCTTCTTTGAGAAGACTTTGAGGTACTTGTGGTAAGCCTTAGGGACTAGATCCTCAGGCTTCGGGTTGGGTTTAGGAACCTCTGATCATTCCTGTTCCCTTTTGATTGCGTGAATGGTCCTGAGACCGTTTTGATCGAGTGCGTCAATGGATTGCTCAAGAGGAGACTTGCCCTGCAAGACTCTGCAAGTCCATGGACAACGAGTCATCCTAACTTGACCAGTTTCCCAGTCAATGTTGGGATTGTGGTGCTTCAACCACATGTATCCGAGGATCATTTGGTCCCTGCCAAGATCGGTTATCTCGGCTACTACATTTTCTCGGTGACCCTGGAAATCAATGACTATTTCGGCACAATGGGTGATGTCACCAGCCGAGTTACATGTTCCATCCACGTTGTACCGGTATGGGGTTCGGCATTGGAAGTAATGGTATCTTCCTGACCCGTGCCCATTTTCGATCAATGAATACGGTGTTAGCTCCGCTATCAAGGAGAGCTTCTATTCTGCTAAAGCAACGGTTGTGCCTTGCAGGTGCTATGTCGAGTTTCAATACTATGTCTCTTCGTGTACTGCAGTTCAGTATGCGTCTTGGTGGTTCTGGGGTTTCTATAGGAGTATGGGTGTAAACAGAATTAAGCGCTGGTTTAGAGTCCCAGCTGAGCTCTGAACAAGTCAAAGACCCCGTTTGACTATAATTTAGAGATGAAGTCATATGTACAGATCGAGAGTCACTTTGATCACCCAGATCGATCAAAGTGCTTTGGCTTTTCCCTTGTCTTCAACATCGTGCATGTCGTAGAAAAAGGCCTTGGCTTCATCAAAACTCATTCCTTGAATGGCGCAGGATCCCTGATCCCAGGATGTAGCGGGTTCTTCAGCGGTGGAGCAGATCTTAGATGCTCTAGAGCATCTCGGCTTGTGGCCTCCTCTAGACCAATTGCATTCTGTGCATTGGGTGGACGGAATCTTGCATTCTTTGGCCATGTGGCCCGGCTTTCTGCAGTTGAAACAAGTGATTGGTTTCCTATTGTGATTAGGGGTTCTGGCTTTCCTTTTTCCTCTGGTGAATGCATCGATGTCTACTTCGGATTCCTCATCCGATGCGGCGTCCAATGCGCTGATGTCCATCGCGTTAGGATCTCTTTGTCGGAATGGTCCGGTGATTCCTAGAAATCAGGTCAATTGTCTCTTTTGACCGATGTTCTGCACTTTGGTTAGATAGTCGGCTGGATTGGTAGGGCGAGTATCTTCTTCAATGATTTTCCGGATGATAGACAAGTCAATGTTTTGCTCGATGATGTCGATCAACTGTCCTTGGTCGAACTGAGTGGCTTGACTATAGGTTTGGAACTTGATGATCCATTCATCGATTGTCATCCTTCCTTGTTTGAGTTCCCTAAGTTTCTTCTGAGCCCAATTCTTTTGATTGGCTGGTCGGAAAAGTTCTTCTAGTTCCGTACACATGCGTGCCCATGTGTATGGGGTACCGCTATTTAGCATTTCCAGACGTGTTCTGGCGAAGCTTCTAGCTTTGGGCCCTTCTAGGCATGAGAGTACTGCTTGGACCGGTTTGTCCATATTGGCGGGCATGGCGAGATGATTTTCTGCTTGCCATGCTTTGACCTTAGCCCACCATTCTTCGAACTTAGACATGGATCCATCGAATGGTCCTGGGTCTGCGAGTAGTTTAGATATTTTGGCCGTCTGGGCCGTAGCGGTAGCAGTGGCAGTGTTTTGTGCTTGCATTGCGAGCACTTGATTGCCCATGTTGTCGAGAGAGGTTAGCATATTAGCGAAGGCAGCATTCAATGCTGCTGATCCTTGTACCCAGTCTTGCCCGGCAAGAGCAAGGGCATTGGCAATATCCTGTTGAAGCTGAGTGCGAGACATGATTCCTTACTTGATGGATTTCTTGAGTTTACGAGCTTTCTTCAGTAGCTTTCCGCAAGCGGATTTAGGAGAGTAGGGGTTACTAGATAATTTGCGCTTGGCAATAGAGTTTATGCTTTTCTGGAACCTTTCCTTGTTGGACTTAGACAATTTCTGATGTTTGTTTATGTGATCCAGATCTATTCGACGTCGGCTAGATCGGCGTCAGGGATTTGGTATCCGGATGCGACTTTTGAAGTGTTTCCAGATCGTGCGTCTGTTTCTTGACCTGGAGCTAGGAAGTCTCTAGGGTCGTATCGGTAATGGAAGACTGGGGCCGGGGTCCTTGGTCTTTTGGATATAGCGTCTCTGTGAATACAGATTTCTTCTGGAATAGGAAGGACGGGGAGCAGGAGTCTTCCGAAGACTAGTCTAGGTCCTGCTTGGTTAGTGTGGTTAGTAGCTGGCGGTTCAGGTGCTACGTAAGCCGGCGGTGGGATGTTTTCTTGGTTCTCCTGGTTCTTGAGTTCTGCTCAATGCCCAGGTTAATTCCCTCTTGAATAATGTCCTTTACCTCATTCAGGAGGAATGCTCTATATGGATCGTCAGTGATCCCGACGAGACTTGAAGTGAGGGGAGTGGAGAATCCAGACCTGAAGATTTCTTGTTCTAGTAGGTGGCGGTGGACGTATGTCCAATCAATGGGTTCCTCGAGTGGTGATGTCATTCATGTTTATTTCATGGTTGTAGGATCGAGAGGGGGGAAGGGTTCCAGCCGCCAGTTCTTTGAAGACTTCCTTAAAAGCAGAATATTCTGCAGGTAAAGAGACTTCTGGTTGTTTCTGTGTGGCTGCAAGTTCTAGAGCTTGGGACATCCTAGCAATGGTAGAGGCCTGGAGGAATCTGGACCCGCATCGGACAATGCATCCGATGGTGTATGCTGTGTGTGCTCTGTGACAGAACTCTTCCAGTGGTTCATAGTCTGCGTATTCAAAGAGTCGGTCAGTCGAAATGACCTTTACCTCAGCTTAGGGTGGTTTCCAGAACAAGCTTTTCCAGGTTTCATAGTCTTTTCATAGCTTTTGGTCAAACTGTGGGTATTGATCAAGGGATTCTTCAATTTCCATGGTGTTGGCTACCCACCATGGTGACTTCTTCGATGTGCAGGAAGATGGTGCAGGTGTACCAGATAACACCAGTCTTGTTGGCAAATTCATCTACATTGTTGACAGGGATCAGAGTTGCTAGTTTTGTTCTGGGGATCTTGTGTTTCTTTACGAAGTCCCAGTCTATGCAGGAGATGTCTGCTCTGCTATTGACTAGGGCTCGGGTATCAATGACTTTCAGGGACTGTCCTGGTACAAGAATCTGAGTGGGGATTTTCATGTCTTGGATTCCAGTTACTAATACAGAGGCAACAGTCGTGTTTAGGGAAGAATGCATCAGTAGTTCATCCCGTTCTAAAAATCCTTTGAGATGGAGATTCTTTTCTATGGTTACTTCATCGTCGAAGGATTCATGGAGTGGTTGGACTTCTTCTACCTTTCTGACCTTGGCTGTTTTTCCCTGGGGGAAGACAGGGCAGTTCCTAGCCATATGCCCTTTTTTTCAGCATCGCAGGCAAAGTCCTTCTTTCATGTAATGCTCCCTTTCTACCTTGGTGAGTTTAGCTACCTTTATAGTGTCAACTTCCATAGCATTTGGGTCTCTCGCAGGGCAGCGGATGTGGTGGTGAAGGGTCAATAGGTACTCACCGGGTTTCTTCATCCCTGTTCTACTTCTCTTGCACATTCGTAGTGTGTCTGGAAAGTTAGGGCCTTCCTATACCAGTCGTCAATGGTAATAGGTACTGTTTCCATGGAATAGATTGATTTCACGAGTCCGCTAGGGATTCCGGCTGAGAAGAACCCGATGAGGACATTGTGGTCTGTAATCCTGGATTGGGCAACGTGGTTCTGGAAGCCGGCGATGTACGTTGTAAGGGGGGATTCGAATGTCCCATTGTTTTTACTGGTCATTCTTTTGTGAGCTAGCCAGAAGATGGCATTTCCCACAATGTTGTGATGTTCAAAAGTGGTTTTGAATTCTTTTATGAAGTCTTCAAAGGTGCCCATGGAGGTGGTGGCTCCAGTGATGGCCTTCTGTCTGAAGGTGGTGGCCCAGGTCTGGGCTGCTGCTTTGGTCATATAGGAGAGGGCGAAGGTGATCTTGTTGGCATTGGTGTTGTAGACAGCGTCATTGACTTCTAAGTAGAAGAGAACCAAAGAAAGCCATGGGATGGTCTTCAAGTAGGTTCTGTCATAGTGTTCTGGTGTAGCAATAAGGAGTTCGGTGACTTTGGTGGTCATAGTAGGGGACAGGGGAAGAGGTACTTGGTGTGGTGGTGTAAAGATTAATGCTGTTTGTTGGACCGGGGTTGGTGATGGTGGGGTAGGGCTTCTTGGGATGGATACTACGTGAGCAAAGGTGGTAGTTAGCTCTGATGCTTCAGGAACAGGGTCAAGGTTTTCGTCTTGGTCAGAGAAGGTGCTTAGGTCCGAGGTGTCCGAGGATTGTTGTTCTGAGTCTTCGGATGCTGGGGTTGTTCATAGTTGCCAAGCTCTGCTTGGGATGGCTGGTAGGCCACTTCTGGGTGGGTACAGTGGTTGAGCAATGGTGACAGCTGATTCTGTGATAACTGTGATAGGATAGTCTTGACCTATTGTTACGACTGGCCTATGGTGAGGTCGGTCGTAGCCCTAGTTAGATCGTAAGGTTCGAGGGTTTCAGAAACAACACAGCAAGGAGTCTGAGCTCGACTGGTTGTATAGTGTTCACTCAGTAGTAGAACATAGACTAAGAGAGTTCTGTGGGTTCAAAGGAAAAGGATGTATTCCTAGGAAGGTCAAGACTGGGAATACATGGGAGCAAGAGCGACTATTTAAGCATCGACACCATCATGCATGGACCATGTGGCCGTGTGTTGAAAGAGGAAACTGAGATTAAAAAGGAAAACCTGGGAACAAGTGTGACAAAGATACAGGCACAGCGAGTGTGTCAGCATTATGTAAGCAGAAGAGTGGAATGGTGAAGATGCTGCACTGTTACAAGGTAAGAGATCAAGTCAGAGAGAAACATAGGTTGAGTTGAGAGACGAAGACGCGTGAAAAGAAAAGTTATCATAGATGTGAGATAAAGATGCTAGGGGCAAATCATAACATATTGACTCACCTTGACTCAGAATGACTTATACTGACTCATTTCTTCAAATCACACCACATTTTATTTACCTAAATAGTCAATACATAGCCTCCTAGTTTTGGTTTAAAAGGAGCTCAATTTTGGGCCAAGGGATGCATCATCTATCATAAGATATCATCTATCAGGGCAGAGGATATCATCAGATTATCTCCTATTTCTTGAGCACAAGAAATCCCCCTCTATTTAGAAGAGATCTAGCACTTATTCTGACTAGCCATAGAGCAGTAGAATCGTGTAGTAGATTCTCTAGCATTCCCTACAGAAAATCAGCTAGAAAGCAATAGGCTTTCTGTTTTCTGTCCCTTCCTTGAGTTATCCTTCCACCAGCTAGTATCAATATAAGTGGACATTAGCCTCCCATTTGACTAGGGTCTGAAGTGAGCTCACTATCCTTCCTGCAACCTCAATAGTTGCTATTCAATTCTTGGACATTTCCTACAAAGTCAAGCTATCAGTTAGCATCCCCATTCCTTGTTCAGCCTTCAATGCAGGCTTAACAACTTGACTTCTATCCCACATGATTGGAGTGTAAACAACCTCATAAACCATCTGATTAACATATCACTTCGTGATTGAGATCAGGAAGAATGCCCACATTACTGAGCTGATTGTATTTAGATCGCTAGTATCTCCACCGTCTGTTTAGACAGTAACAATCCAGCAGATTTCAACCCAGAATCTCTGGTTTCCTATCAGATTATTCAAGAGAAGACACTGCACTATCCAGTGTTACTCATTGGACTCTGCAGTCACAACCAGCAGTAGCCTGACAGTACCTGTCTGCCACGTAAGAAACATGAGACACTCACTAGGTATATCAAGCATGCAAGGTCAAAACCTTTGTGGTGAAATAAACCATTTCCTGCCTCCACTCAGCCTCCCTATTGCCAGTGGTATTAACTCAGTGGCATTTCGCACACACACCCTTCCCAATTCATGACCACTGGCAATGACAAAATCATACAACTCTATGATAGCAGCAGGAACAACAGTGCTTTGATCTCTCAAAGGCCACACAAAGCAAGTCAACCGTGTCACACTCCAAGAACAAGATGGTGGCTTCACTTTATTGTTCTCTGCTGGTCCCTACAGGATTGCTAAAATTTGATCATATGACAGTGCCTCTGGCAAGGACCCCCAAGTCACAATCAAGGTGCACAGGAGCTAATTGACTGGCCTCGTCATTCACCCCATATCTACACTAGTGGCCTATTCTTCCCTTGTTAAAACATATTGCTGCATGAGCTCTCCGACTTCTCTCAGGTATATCAGTCCATGCCTGTGGACAAACCCATCACCCCCCTTAGCATCCATCTGGATGGTGTACTGCTCGCACTTGATGTGGAGTATCTGTTTGTTTGCACACAAAACCTGGGAATAATTGGTTTGCTTTGAGGGGGAAAGTGAAGTGAGAGATCTTATGCTTGGTGATCAAGGAAAGGAGGTTTGGGTTAGTATTTTGTCATCGGTAGCCCGTGTTTTGTGCCACCATTCAATGTTCAGCCTTGTGGTGTCAATTCATCAGTTACATTGTGCCTATTTAGCGATGCTGCACATAAGAAGTCGTGCAGTTACAGGTCTCACTTCATCCCTCATGATCAAACACAAAACCCGGCATGTCGACGAACCTGTTGTCACTGCTCGCCAGTCCGGTCATGGTAATGCAGGTCATGGTGATGTCACTGAGCAGCTAGCAAGGCTTGGCACCATGTTGGAGAGCCCAACAAAGGTCATGAAATGAGGACAAGTCTGCATACCAGACCTGGAGTTGGTGAATGCCTTCATGCCCAAGGAGAAAAAAGCTGAGGCTTTGAGCACTTCGAAGATTTCGAGGAGGAGGAAGGTAGGTATTTTCTAAGATTATCTATGGAGACAATGTTGAACACTAATTGTAGTCAGGTCTGTGTCAACTTCCACCATCGTCCGACGGAGAAGAGTCCATCATCCCAAAGCCTGTTCTCCATTCTGCCAACCAGAGGATCGATTTGGGTTTCAAACACAAGGAGCGACAGCCCCATCATACATTGGGACTCAGATACTCTCAGAGTACCAGTCTATGGATCAACGCGCCACCTCCCAAGAATGTTTGGCCAATGTACAGTCTCCTAATTGTCAATGCTCGTGTTCAGTCACCACACCGGCTTGCCCACCTGCTCCCCCTGTATGCAAGGTTGGTTGTATCCATGTTTGCCAGTGGTCTAGTTTGGTAGCTGCTCAGTTCGGCACAGCCAGTACACCAACTGGAGGGTCCGAGATTTCTGCCCAACAAGCACTGTATAATACATCAACTACAGGTTCTCATCTTAGGCAGCAAGGCATGAATTCATATCCTTTCAACAAACACTGTGAACCAGGCTCGGGTCACACTTCTACTAGCCACCTTCTGGGTCAAGCTGCCATCTGGGCTCCCAGTTGAGCTCCCAGTCGTGCTCTGGGTTGAGCTCTGAGTCAGGCTCCCATTCAAGCTCCCACCCAGGCTCAATCTTGAGCTCAGAGCCAGGTTCCAACTGGAACTCTTGGTCAAACAAATGCAGTGTTCCAACCCACACATTCATGTCAACACTCTCTTTCTTTCACAATCACTCGGGGCGAGCAAACTCACTTGAAAGCTGAGTTCCAACAGAGCCACCGGTCAAGTTCACTCACTCAGACGACTGATAGCAGTACCTCCCGTGTTGCCCACCTCAATACCCTTCCCAGCAGGAAGTCTGCCCTCAATGTGCATGCGTTGCCCACCAGAAGCGGGAATGCACTGGAGAAAATAGTTGAAGTCTCCTCACTGCAATGTCAAAGCCATCAACCCATTGAGAGTCAGTATGGTAAGTGTCTTTTATTCTCATGGTGATATTCACTGACAAACAAATAGATTACAATATTTACTATGGTGAATACAACACCGCAGGCCACTTAATAGGGATGGACTACATGCAGTACAAGCATTCTCGTGAATAAATCTTGTGACTGGCAGAGACATGGTTGACGGGACTGACAAGTCTATGCATGCGATGAACACAAGTGTCAACATGGACAGCAGGTGGAATGAGGCTTCTCGTGAAGAAGAGCAGGAGGTTGCGACTGGCAGAGACATGGTTGACGGGGCCGATGAGTCCCTATATGTGATGGACATGAGCATTAACATGGACGGGACTGAAGATGAAGAAGACCACAGATGGACAGAGGCCATGGTTCCATGATCAAAGGGAAGGCAAGTGCACTCACCCACAAGTTCTCATTCCTTCAGGGGCCATGTGATAAGCATGTACATCGCTTGCATCCTTCCACCTCTGTTCTGACATTTGGATCCATCTCACTAAAGGGCCGAGCATCAAACTTTTCTCACAATTGCCTCCATGTTGCATGTCATTGTATTTTTTACTGAAAGGGATCAAAGTCATTCCGCAACCATGAAGTATTCAAGGAGACTGTGCCATTCATGGCCGTTCTCTATGTGGCATCATATGTGAGTGATCTTTCTGGATGATTCATGTCATTGACAAATGTTGAAATGACCAACCTCACTCAAGAGCTGGCAGTTAAGCTAGAGCAAGGGAGAGACCTTTGTCAGTGGCACTCAATGGCAGACTGAGAAGTAAAGGCTGAGACCTTGTGTGGCAAGAGTGAAGATTGGGAAATCTCCAAGTGAACAAGACTGGGGGGACCAGTCGAGTGCGCTTGGGCTTTATATACTGTCTAGGGGTTTACACTTGTGTACACTAGATCTACAGATATCCTGTGCTACAGTACATGAGAAAAGCATGAGGAGTATAGCCTAGATAAGTGGATCATACCCTATAGGACGAATGCGAGCCATGAGGAATACATGAGGGATAGCATGAGGAGAACATGAGGCGAGCATGAGGATGGATAGGGGTCATAGAGTGGAGATGAAATACATGAGGTGCCTAGATGTGAGGCTGTGCAATATGCATGGTGAAGGGGATCGCTATGAGGTGACCATGAGGCGACCATTGTTACGCGTAGCGTAGAACAAGCAAGCGTGCACTCGGAATAGTAGCACAAGGACTATGAAGAGACGAGATGCGTGCACTCAGTAGTAGCACGAAGACTAATAGTGATGTCTTGTGGCGAAGGTCGCGCTAAGATCGAGATTAACCTCACTCGATGAAGCGGTTGCAAGTTACTATGCTGGATTGCGTAGAACTAGCTTAATGTTACATGGAAAACGACGCGGTATTTATACTACAGAAAGACGCGCACAGACCAAGAGGCACTGCATACCAAGAAGGAAAGAAAGCATAGCAATGATGGAATAGGAAAGGTGAGGCTATACGCGTGGCTGCGGTAAGCAGTGCGAAGCTATACAAGGAATAAAAGACAAAATGTACCGGTTGAACGGTACCAGGAAACGTCAACGTAGTAAGCGTACAAAGGTAAGAAGGAAGAAAGAAAAACCGTAACATCAATGGTTCGTAGACTCCAGTGGCAATGCGATCCTTGATAATCTGTATGGTATCCTTCCACTTTGACAGAGGAATGGGGATATTCCGCAACACCCATGGAGTGTGCAGAATGGTTGGGATCTTAACCGGGGGAAAGTACCGTTCATCAAAATGTCCTCGCTCGTCTGGGACCCAAGCGAAGGCCTTTTCGTGAGCGCGGATGATCCATCTACAGAGTTTAACCTCTTCTGGCCAAAGCCAGTTTGCCGGATCGAGATCTAAAGCCTCAGTGCATTCCTGGGTGAAATGTTCCCCAGGAATGAAGTCTGGTGGATACGTGGGTAAGGACAGCAGTCCGAGAAGTGGGTCATTGGGAAGAGTCTGAGTGACACGACACTCTTCATCCACTTGTGCAACAACAGAGCAGACCTTTTTCGTGACTGGTTTGTAAGCCAGAGCATGCGTGATGGAATCATAGGAAAAAAATAGAAGAGAATGTGGAAACGACGTCTGGATTGAACGCAGTTTGCGTTGAAGAGAGAAACTCGTAAGCAGAAGAATGAGGCAAGGGCCCAATAGAAAGCGGGGGAAGACAAGTGTACGCTGGGGTCACAGAAAAGAACAACATGGGAGGTCGGTAAGAAGGCAAATATGGATATGGATCGAACGTGAATGCAGAATTACAAGCATTGGAATCTCCCCCATCGTTTGATGGATCATCAAATTCTAAAAACCAATTTTGACGACTGATTTATGGCTATTGCACTGTGTCTTTTCACGACAATGTGGACAACCTTTGGACCACGGATGCGTGGGAAGCGCAAATTGCTTCCCTGTGTCTGGGTCGCGGAGTGTGATTGTCTGTGATCCGTCTGGAAAATCTTCAGTATTCGCACTCATGAGACAATGAAATGGTCGTCCGAGCAACAGGTTGAAGTTAGCACATGCCAGAATTTGCACTTGCACCATTACTTCGCCTGCACCGAAGTTGATGACAAGATTCTCCAGCACTCCTAGCGTCATGTCAATACTAGTGTTCGCGGATGACATGTTCATAATATGGTCAGAGTGGATTGGCAATCCGAGCTCTTCCCAAATCCACTTCAGCATAGCCACAATTTCGGACCCAGAATCCCGAATGCCTCGAACCAAGCGCCAGGACTCACCAATCTTGACTTTGATTGCTCAAAGCGGCAGACTGTGGTGAGCAACGATGAGACCATCGTCGTTCCGATGCACCTTGTCGCCAAAGTCGCAGCTAACACTTGAAGGGTCGAGGCCCAACAGCTCATGTACCTGGACAGAGTTGGAAGATGTGTTAGTTACTCGTTTGACCGTGGTGAGGTCTCGAAACTGTTTCCAGAACTCTGGAGACGCAGCAATCAAGTCTTTCACAGGTATTGGAACACTCATGTCCAACACCCGGTCCAGTACTTGTCTAGGCGTGGACTTGTCTTCAAGTGGAAACATATATTTGTACTGTGTGGTTGGGGGGGAAGATTGGTTAGCTGGGGGAACGTGAGGAGGGATGTTACTAGATGGCGCGGAACAATTCATTGCAGACCTGGATGCCTCTGCAGTGGATGATGTTGATGCGGAAGGTTGGTTGGTGCGTCGTGTTGTGGAAGTTGAAATTGGAAGCATCCAAGATGATGACACGGATGCCTTTTGGAGTTCTGGAGAGATGATCTCCTCTGTAACAGTCGAAGATCATGTTTCTGGTTTCTTTCGAGGAGGGATGCGAACCCCATCAAAGTGGACATACTTCCCTTTATCTTTCAATGCCTGATCTGCCTGAAAGCTTGCCTAAGCTTGGGCAATATATGGCTGGAACTCCAGAGCTGTTACCATGGGTACTTCTTCTTCATCCTCCTCATCTTCCGCTTCCATGAAAGCAAAAGTGGATGGATCGATTTCGACGACCGCCTGAGTCTCTGGGAATGTGACAGCTAGGATTCCAGCTGTGATATGTGGTGGTGTATCTCTCGAGAAATGAATGGTGGCCGATATGGAAAAGGAGGAAGCTACTGTGGAAGGTTGCAAAGTAGCTGTGTGATCTACGGCTTCCTTTAAGCATCGTGCTCCTTGTATCCAAGGGATTTCTGTCCCATCTGGTAGGCATAGCCTGCTGAACTGCCCTCAAACTACTTTGCCAGTGTTTAGATACTCCTGGCACACCGGACACATTCACATCATGTGACCTGGTCCTGCACAGAACATGCATGTCATTGGAGGACGCACTACCTGGTTTGTTTCGACCTTGATAGTGTTACGCTCGCCTTACTTCACCCCTATATTATTCGCCTTACCTGGGGATCGAACTCCCAACCTCACTACGATAACAGTCACTACTAACCACTACACTCCTTACCCTATGCAACGCCCCTGGTCTAGACTCTCGCACAGCCTTATGGCTGTCTGCCTCATGTTTACCTCATGCCAGATCCTTCACCATGCATATCACACAGCCTCACATCTAGGCGCCTCATGTATTTCATCTCCGCTCTATGACCCCTATCTCGCCTCATGCTCATCTCATGTATTCCTCATGACTCGCACTCATCCTATAGGGTATGATCCACTTATCTAGGCTATGCCCCTTATGGTTCCCTCATGTACTATAGCATAGGATATCTGTAGATCTGGTGTACACAAGTGTAAACCCCTAGACAGTATATAAAGCCCAAGCGTACTCGACTGGTTTTCCCCAGTCTTGTTCACTTGGAGATTTCCCATCTTCACTCTTGCCACACAAGGTCTCGCCCTCTACTTCTCAGTTTGCCATTGAGTGCCACTGACGAAGATCTCCCCTTGCTCTAGCTTAACCGCCAGCTCTTGAGTGAGTTTGGTCGTTTCACTTGAACAAGACTTTCATTACTGATACCGCGGAAGGTCTAGCAATCAACACCTCTCGCATCCGCCCTATCCACC
>JBBPOE010000607.1:0-17740 GCA_038091295.1 Tylopilus felleus | reverse complement strand
CTTTGCTCACCCTTCCTTCTTTCGAGGAACCCGAAACTCCAGTTACGGCCCGCCCCAACAATTTTCCCATCTCTCTCCCATCTCCCATAGTGCCGGCCGTCACCTGGGGGGAACCCCCTAACTGGACTAACGAGGACTGGGACAAGTCAAGAAACAAAGAAAATGTGACGCCCCCTCCCGAATCCCAATCAGTCCGTCGCGTCACCGGGAAGCTAAAGAGAAAGAGAATCCCTGTATTCACGTTCGGAGACATAATGCAGCGAAAGCCGAACACTCCCCCACCACCTTCTCCATCTGTCGATACCACCCCTCAGCCCGATACCCCATCATCCTCGTCTTCTTCCTTACAGTGTCTAGCGCTGAAGAAATGCTTCAAGTGTAAAAAGGTTGGTCACCTTCGATTGGATTGCGCCTCCTACGCCTGCCCCTCCTGTGGGGAGTTCGCTCCTGGCCATACCCGCGCCAACTGCCCTCACCTTCTCTATTGTATCCGCTGCCACAACCAGGGACATCGTGAGGAGGACTGTAGCACCCATGACTGGGACAACATGGATCTCACGGACTACATCGTCAACGAAGGGGAGTATGATTTCTAGTCGAGCTCAGTGATCTCGAAGGTAGAACGGGGGTTATGTTACGGTTTTCCTTTCGTCCTTACTTCCCTTGTATTTCTTACTACATTGACGTTTCCTAGTACCGCTCAACCGGTACATCTTTTCCTTTCTCACTTGTATAGCTTCGCACTGCTCTTCGCAGCAATGCGTATAGCCTCACTTTTCCTATTCCATCATAGCTATGCCTTCCTTCCTTCTTTGTACGCAGTACCCCTTGGTCTGTGCACATTCTCTTGTAGTATAAATACCTCGTCAGTCCTCATGTAACTCCAAGCTAGTTCTACGCAATCACACGCATAGTAACTTGCAACCGCATTCTCGAGTGAGGTTGATCTCGAGTCTAGCGCGACTTCGCTATAAAGACACCATCACTAGTCTTCGTGCTACTACTAAGCGCACGCATCTCGTCTCTTCATAGTCTTCACGCTACTATTCAGAGTGCGTGCTTGCTTGTTCTACGCTACGCGTAACACTGGATGCAAGGATCCACAGCATTAAACACCGCCTTCGCTAAACTCCTTAATACCCTCGACAATATGGGAGGTCAGCTCCTCGCAATGCAGAACCAAGCAACTGCTACCGCTACCGCTACAGCCCAGACGGCCAAAATCTCTAAGCTACTCACAGACCCAGGACCGTTTGATGGGTCCATGTCTAAGTTCGAGGAATGGTGGGCTAAGGTCAAAGCATGGCAAGCAGAGAATCATCTCGCCATGCCCGCCAATACAGACAAGCCAGTCCACGCAGTACTCTCCTGCCTTGAAGGACCCAAAGCCAGAAGCTTTGCTAGAACACGTCTAGAAATCCTAAACAGTGGAACCGCCTACACATGGGCATGCATGTGCAGCGAATTGGAAGAACTATTCCGTCCAGCCAATCAAAAGGATTGGGCTCGGAAGAAGCTTAGGGAGCTCAAACAAGGCAGGATGACGATCAATGAATGGATCATCAAGTTCCAAACCTATAGTCAAGCTGCTCAACTCGACCAAGGACAACTGGTTGATATCATTGAGCAGAACATTGATCCGTCCATCATTCGGAAGATCATCGAAGAAAATACTTGCCCTACAGACCCGGCTGATTATCTGACCAAAGTATGGAACATCGGTCAAAGAGGCAGCTAACCCGATTCCTAGGAATTGCCGAACCGTCCCGACAACGAGACCCTAACACTATGGACATCAGCACTCTAGATGCCACCTCGGATGAGGAATCCGAAATGGAGATTGACACATTCACTAGAGGAAAATGGAAAACCAGGACCCCTAATCACAACAAGAAACCCCTCGCTTGTTTCAATTGCGGAAAGCCGGGCCACATGGCTAAAGAATGCAAGATTCCCTCCACCCGATGCCCGGAATGCAATTGGTCTAGAGGAGGCCACAAGCCGCGATGCTCCAAAGCATCTAAGATCCGAACAACCGCCAAAGAACCTGTGACATCTTGGGATCAGGGATCCCGCGCCATTCAAGGAATGAGCTTTGATGAAGCCAAGGCCTTTTTCTATGACATGCATGATGTTGAAGATAAGGGAAAAGCCAAAGCACTTTGATCGATCTGGGTGATCAAAGTGACTCTTGATCTGTACATACAATCTCGACTCTAAATTATAGTCAAATGGGGTCTTCGACTGGTTCGGAGCTCAGCTGGGACTCTAAACCAGCGCTTAATTCCATTTACACCCCTACTCCTATTGAAACCCCAGAACCACCGAGACGCATACTGAACTGCAGTATGTGTAGAGACATAGTATTGAAACTCAACATAGCACCTGTAAGGCAAAACTGTTGCTTTAGCAGAATAGAAGCTCTCCTCAATAGCGGAGCTAACATCATATTCATTGATCGGAAATGGGCACAGATCAGGAAGATACCGTTACTTCCGTTGCCGAATCCCATACCAGTATACAACGTGGATGGAACACGTAACTTGGCTGGTGACATCACTCATTACGCCGAAATAGTCATTGATTTCCAGGGTCACCGAGAGAAGGTAGTAGCCGAGATAACCAATCTTGGCAGGCACCAAATGATCCTCGGATACACGTGGTTGAAGCACCACAATCCCGACATCGACTGGGAAACTGGTCAAGTCAGGATGACTCGCTGTCCATGGACTTGCAGAGTCTTGCAGTGCAAGTCTCCTCTTGAGCAATCCATCGACACACTCAATCAAAACGGTCTCAGGACCATTCACGCGATCAAGAAGGAACAAGAACGATTGGAAGCTCCAAGACCCGATCCCAAGCCTGAGGATCTAGTTCCTAAGGCATATCACAAGTACCTCAAAGTCTTCTCGAAGAAGGAGTCTGAACACATGCCTGTCCGCAAGCCATGGGACCATGCCATTGACATGAAAGACATCTTTGTACCAAAGAAAGGAAGACTAATTCCCCTATCACCGCAGGAACAGAAAGAAGTATCCAACTTCATCGACGATCAGACCTGAAAAGGCTATATCAGACCGTCGAAATCTCCTCAGACCTCTCCCATGTTCTTCGTCCCTAAAAAGGATGGAAAGAAGTGAATGGTACAAGATTATCGCTATCTTAATGAACACACAGTCAAGAACAACTATCCACTCCCTCTCATCAGGCAGCTATCCGAGAAACTGCAAGGAGCTAAGTTGTTCACCAAGATGGATCTCCGATGGGGATACAACAATGTCGGAATCAAGGAAGGCGACGAATGGAAAGCCGGGTTCACCTGTCACCGAGGTTCCTTTAAACCCCTAGTAATGTATTGTGGACTATGCAACTCACCCACCACCTTCCAAGCAATGATGAATGAGATCTTTGCCAACATGGAAGACAATGTTGTGGTCTACATCAATGACCTACTCATCTTCACCAAAACCGACAATAAGGAAGGACATGACAAAATTGTACTTGAAGTCCTTTGACGACTTGAAGAACATGATCTCTTTGTCAAGCCAGAGAAATGCTCATTCTGAGTCAAGGAAGTTGAATTCCTAGGCATGACCGTCTCTGCCAAAGGAATCAAGATGAACGATGACAAGGTCAAGGCTATACTGGAATGGCCCACCCCGAAAACTGTTCGTGGTGTGCGCAGTTTCCTAGGACTAGCTAACTTTTACCGAAGGTTTATCAAGGACTATGCTCAAGCTGCTCGTCCTCTGAATGATCTAACCAAGAAAGATCAGGCCTTTGAATGGAAGGAATCACAACAAACAGTGTTTGACACACTCAAACAATGATTCACTACCGCCCCTATCCTCGCGTTTCCGGATATTGACAAGCAATTCCGCCTGGAAACCGATGCTTCAGACTTCGCAACCGGCACAGTCTTATCTATCCTGAACAATGACAAATGGCACCCTGTTGCCTACTCATCACACTCTATGTCACCTGAAGAACGCAATTACCCTATCGCTGACAAAGAAATGCTGAGTGTTATCTAAAGTTTAGAAGAATGGAGACACTACCTAGAAGGTGCTAATCTCCAATTCGAAGTATGGAATGATCATGCAAACCTTCAGTGGTTCATAAAGCGACAAGATCTAAATCGCCGACAAGCTCGATGGGCACAGTACCTCTCCCGATTCAATTTCAAATGGGTACACAAGGCCGGAGCTCAAATGGGTAAACCCGACGCCCTATCTTGCCAAGAAGAGCATGCTGTAGGAATTCAGGACAATAACAAGATGGTTCTTGTCATTTCCCAGAACAAATCGCTTCTACCACTATACACATAGCCACCAATGCTGATGACATCAGGAACCGCATTCGAGATGCCACGGTCCGCATCCGAGAATCGGATATCATCACATTACATAAGAAACACAGAATCTGTAAAGATCGAGATGGAATTCTCTTCACCAGATCAGGAAAGATGTAGGTATCCGAAGACTGAGATCTCCAGTTGGAGATAGTACATCTACATCACAATACTCCTATCCCTGGACATCCCGGAATGGAGAAAACCCTTGAATTGATGCAACGCAGCTACACCTGGCCAGGAATGCCAACCCTAGTCAAGGATTATGTATCCAGATGTGATCGCTGTGCACGCTTCAAAGGATCTAACCAAGCTCTGCCTGGAAAGCTGAAACTGCTTGATACTCCATCAGGTCCTTGGAAAGAAATATCTGCTGACTTTATCATGGATCTCCCTGAATCTGAAGGATTTGACAGCATCCTGGTAGTAGTTGATCGATTCTCCAAAGAAGTTGAATTCATCCCTTGCACCAAAAGTGTGTCCAGTCTCGACACTGCAAAGCTATACTTGCGCCATGTGTGGAAACACCATGGACTACCCACAGGAATTGTATCGGACAGAGGTCCACAATTCGCCTCGCAAGTAATGAAGGACATTTGCAAGAGATTAGGAATTCAACCCCGATTATCTACTGCATACCATCCCCAGACAGACAGACAGACGGAAAGGATCAATCGAGACCTACAACAATACCTCTGTATATTCACCTCAGAAAAGCAGGATGAATGGGTTAGTTGGTTACCACTCATGCAATTCTCCTACAACGCCAAGAAATAACTCAGTACAGAGAAATCACCATTTGAAGTCACACAATCGTATCAACCAAAAATGGGCTTTGAGCAAAGAGCTACAAAGGTACCAGTGGCTGAGGAACTAACGAAACAGATGGAAGAAACTCTGGAACAGGCAAAGGAAAACATAGAAAAGGTAAAGGTGCGTTGTAGGAGCTGGTAGCTCCCTACGTCTGCAAACAGGTTCTTTCCCAGATTCCACAGCTGCCTGTCATCGTCCTCAAGTGTCCCATTGAGTCCCATGTCCATCTGAGTGCAATCCGAGGTATTTCTGTGTTCAATCCACTTTTCCGGAACTTTCCCGCACTCAATCCGGAGCAGATTCACTATCTGATCGCTTCAGATTCCATTCTGACATTGTGCTCTTGTTAGGATTTGTCATTTTAACTTTCATCTGACTATGTTTTGTGTTTCATATGGTTTCCCAAGTTATTTCTGTCATGTTATATCCTTCAGATGGTCTAGACCTGCTTATCTTGCCCTAGATTTCTTGTTGTCACTATCTCAGACCCTTTTGACATGTCTTGCAAAGTATTTTCCGTTGTCATGTAGTATTTTCACACCATTCTCATACACTTTGCAAGGACACGAGTGCCCTGGAAGTTTTTCTTTGTTATTGGCAATTGCTGTGGCTATGCAGTCTAGGGTTTGCCCAGACTATAAAAAGTTTGTCCTGATATCCAAATATACATCTTTCTTTTGTACAAAGGTCTCCTGCCCGTGTGTAGGATCGCTCTCAGTCGTCCTTCTCTCTTTCTTCATCTCTCGTCGTCCTCTTCACATTCCGAAGCTTAATCCGAGGTTTTTCCCACAGTTCTTCGGATTTGGATTCACATTGCTCATCATTCTTCACATTCATACCATGTATCAGACTTCCTCCTTCATCTATTCTCCTTTATCATTGTTCCCCATACATTTGACATCGATCCTATTCATTGTTTTCCTTTTCCCTTCATCATCCGAGTTTATTTCAGTTCGGATTCCCTTCCTCTGACTTTCCCACGGTCCGAATTATCTTTGGACTCTCTTGCTTGCATTCAGGATTGAACAGGATTCCCCCTTCTGACTTTCACTACCCTCTAGGAATCCCTGGGATGAGTATCATCTCGCATCCACACTAGATATCTTTCTTACAGCATATGAAGCATCAAGCAGACAGACATAGATCTCAGGCACCAGATTACGAGATTGGTGACAAAGTTTGGCTTTCCACCGAGAACCTTAAACTTACCCGAGCATCAAAGAAGCTCACGGAACGATGACTTGGTTCCTATAACATCACCAAGCGCATTGGAGAAAACGCACTTGAACTGCAGCTTCCAAGATCGATGAAGATTCACCCAGTAGTAAACATCTCACAGGTTAAACCTTACAAAGATTGCCTTGAAGGCCAACCTACATTCAAACCCGGCCCTGTGCAGGTCACAGAGGATAGAGAAGTAGAGTTCAAAGTAGAATCCATCATAGATTCACGATGGAAAGGACGCTGTCTAGAATACCTAGTCCACTGGAAGGGCTATTCAGACGAAGATCGCACTTGGGAACCAAAAGGCAACCTCTCCAACGCATTGGAAGCAATCAAAGACTTCCACCGCTCCAAGCCTAATGCTCTCTGAACACTTAACATGTCACAAGCCGACTTCTACTCCCTATTCGCCTATTGTGGTAAACCAATACCAGAGACTGATCAAACCCACCTTCTCTTTGATCAGCTTGATGTCAATTAAACCCTGGGGTGCGCCAGGGCAAAAACACATTTATCCGCTGTAATCAACTCTCTGTATACTCAGTTGAGCCTTGCTCCCACAATACACATACAATCCATAATGATCTCAGATTTCGCCCACTACTCCATGCTTGTCCTATATGGTCTCATCTCTTATGGAATCATCTGCTCTCCTGCCATGCCTATTATCCTATTGCTCTGGACAAACACGCTCCTTTTCATATTTATGATGTCACTCCTATTCGCCATCTGGTCAATCATCATCTGCTACATGAAAACCAGAGTTTACCTGAAATGGACTCTCTGGGAAAAAATTGAATCCCCCCTTCTCACCTTTGAAATAGAACCCACCAGATACTGGATGGCTTGGGGTGAGAAATGGGAAGAAGACGAACAAGCGGAAAATGATGAACCAGAAGCCGATAACATTATTGGTTGGAATGACGCCCCAGGATGGGATAAGATCGCCGCTTTCAATGACGACCATCTAAATCCAGAAAACCCTGATCTTGATGAATGGAATGCTGACGAATGGGACCAACAACAACAAAATCCGACCTGGTTAGACACCGGTGGAATGGCAGTCCCTAACTTCATAATTACGGCACTGGCTAATATCGACCACTTCCGAGAAGAAGCCCCAGCTTGGCTTACTCTCCATGTACCAGTGCTCACCATTCCATCAATTCCCGAGGAAACAGCTCCTCAGATTACGGAAATTCCTTCGGAAAATGAATCTGAGCCGGAAAACCCATTCCCGGATAATGAACCCATCCCTACATTCCAATTCAATTGGCCTCCAGACAATATTGGTCATACGGAGTCTGACTCATAGAGAGGGGGTAGTGTTACACTCACTTTACTTCGCCCCTATAATATTTGCCATACCCAGGGATCGAACTCCCAACCTCACTACGATACTGATCACTACTGATCACTATACTCCTTATCCTAAGTATTGCCCTGGTCTAGACCCATGCACAGCCTCATGGCTGTCCACCATCTAGACTCTTGCACAGCCACACATCTACGTGCCTCATGTATTTCATCTCCGCTCTATGACCCCTATCTTTGCCTCATGCTCGTCCCATGCACTCCTCATGACTCGCCTTTGTCCTATATAGGGTATAATCCACTTATCTAGGCTATGCTCCTCATGGTTTCCTCATGTACTATAGCACAGGATATCTGTAGATCTAGTGTACACAAGTGTAAACCCCTAGACAGTATATAAAGCCCAAGTGCACTCGACTGGTTTTCTCCAGTCTTGTTCACTTGGAGATTTCCCATCTTCACTCTTGCCACACAAGGTCTTGCCTTCTACTCTTCAGTTGCCATTGAGTGCCACTGACAGAGGTCTCTCCCTTGCTCTAGCAAAGTGCCAGCTCTTGAGTGAGTTTGGTTGTTTCACTTGAACAAGACTATCATTACTGATACCACGGAAGGTCTAGCAATCAATGCCTCTCGCATCCGCCATATCCACCACCACCCCATACTTTTATCTTTGCCAGTGAGAAACCGTCTCACTGTCCCATTGATTGAACGGTTGCACTAACCCTGTTTGGTAGTGTTATACAAATCGGGATCAGCCTTCCCGCCGCTTTTGAGTTTGCGGTACGGAAACAAGATTGCCTACCTTTAGTCAAGGTCACTGACTACGCTTACCAGGCACCTACTCATAGTATCCTAGAAGGCCCTCTTTTCGCCTCACCCAAGATTGAGATCAAGCAGGAAGAGGAATCTGTCCACCTTCCAGAAACCCCTACTGTAGTCGAGGAATCAGTAAACCTCGTATATCCACAGGTACCGCCATTCCCTCACATCGAGGATTATCTCTGGCCAGACTTCTCTGACAATGCTGATGCTTTCTTTGAACAGTTTGAAGAACCAGAGGAACTAGCCTCCTATAGGTCAGAATCACCGCACTTGCCCCCCGCTCATCGCTTCGACACTCCGGTCGATCAGCGAAGGATCGAATTCTTCCAGGGTTGGAAATTCGAAGAGTTTGATTTCCGTTACATCCCACCACCGGCTTGACAGGAATCTCTACCCATCTCACCTCGCTTCCCACTGGTAGATCTCTTGGATCCCGGATACCACATGCCGGAAGAAGAACAAGTCCACCAGGACTTCAGAAACTTTTATCCATCGCCTCAGGCCACACTGCCGCTGCTTGAGGAACCCGTCGACTGGACATATGTCCGACACCACCTACCAGATTAAGAAATCTTCAGGTCTGGATTCTCCACTCCCCTCACTTCAGATTTGGTCAGGAGTACTCACGATCCATACAGAGCATTCATCCCAAACCCAGTCGAGGACATTATTCGAGAGGGAATCAACTTGGGCCTTGAACAGCAAGGAGATCAACACCGTTATTCAGATTCATGGGAGAGAAGTGTTTTGAAGAGGTGAAAGATCTCATCGGAACTACCATCTTCATCTTCCACCCCTTCCCCTCCTTGTCATCTTTCCCCTCCTCCTATTCCTCGTTGGCACTGAGGCATACCTAATCACTTTGGTTATCAGCACCCTCCTCTATGTAGATCAGAATACCTTAGGCTCCCTGCACATTTCCGCCAATAGCAAGGTATCTATGAAGTTTGTACATAGGGAACTAGTGGAGGTGTATAGAAGGAATCAGGCCGCCGCTAGAGACGAACAATCTGAGATTGAGAGTGAAATGACCAAACTCACTCAAGAGCTGGCTGTTAAGCTGGAGCAAGGGAGAGACCTTCGTCAGTGGCACTCAATGGCAAACTGAGAAGTAAGTGGCGAGACCTTGTGTGGCAAGAGTGAAGATTGGGAAATCTCCAAGTGAACAAGACTGGGGGGACCAGTCAAGTGCGCTTGGACTTTATATACTGTCTAGGGGTTTACACTTGTGTACACTAGATCTACAGATATCCTGTGCTACAATACATGAGGAAACCATGAGGAGCATAGCCTAGATAAGTGGATCATACCCTATAGGACAAAGGCGAGTCATGAGGTGTCAGCAAGGAGTCAGCAAGGAATACATGAGACGAGCATGAGGTGAGATAGGAGTCATAGAGTGGAGATGAAATACATGAGGCGCCTAGATGCATGGCTGTGCGATATGCATGGTGAAGGGTTTGCCATGAGGTAAACATGAGGCAGACAGCCATGGGGCTGTGCGAGAGTCTAGGCCAGGGACGATACTTAGGATAAGGAGTGTAGTGATGAGTAGTGATCGGTATCATAGTGAGATTGGGAGTTCAATTCCTGGGTATGGCAAATAATATAGGGGCAAAGTAAAGTGAGTGTAACAGAGAGAGAGCTTGAAAACCGAGAAAACCAGAAAAACATTCCGCCACCACCAGCATATGTGGCACCTGAACTGCCAGTTGCTAACCCTACTAACCGAGCCACTCCAAGAATAGTCTTCGGAAGACTCCCTCTCCCCATTCTTCCTATTCTAGAAGAGATTTGCATCCGCAGAGATGCTCTGCTGGATTGCCCGAGAACCCCTAACCCAAGTTTCTGTTATTGTTACAACTCCGCAGACTTCTTAGTTGCTGGACAAGAAACAGACGGCCCCTCCAGAAACACATCAGAGGACCTCTCGGGTTATCACTCCCCTGATGCCGAGTTAGCCGACACTGAATAGATCTGGATTCCGTAAGCAAACACCGGAAATTGTCTAAGACCGATAAGGACAGGTTCCAGAAAAGCGTAAACTCTATTTCCAAGCACAAATCTTCTAGTAACCCCTATTCTCCTAAATCTGCTTACGGAAAGCTATTGAAGAAAGTCCAAAAACTCAAGAAATTCATCAAGTAAGGAATCATGTCGCACGCACAACTCCAAAGGGACATTACCAATGCTCTTACCCTGGCAGGCACTGACTGGGGATGAGGATCAGCAGTGCTGGGTGCCACATTTGCTAATATGCTATCCACACTCGATAACATGGGCAATCAAGTTATTGCACTACAAACACACAGGCCACTGCTACCGCTACCACCACGGCCACTACAGCTAAAATCTCCAAGCTACTCGCAGATCCAGAACCATTCAATGGATCTATGGCTAAGTTCAAAGAATGGTGGGCTAAAGTCAAAGCATGGCAAGCAGAGAATCACCTCACCATGCCCGCCAACACAGACAAACCAGTTCATGCAGTCCTATCTCACCTTGAAGGACCCAAAGTGGGAAGTTTTGCCAGAACACGTCTAGAAATCCTAAACAGTGGAACTGCCTACATGTGGGCACGCATGTGCGGCAAACTGGAAGAACTATTCTGTCCCACCAATCAAAGGATTGGGCACAGAAGAAGCTTAGGGAACTCAAACAAGGCAGAATGATGATCAATGAATGGATCATCAAATTCCAAACCTATAGCCAATCTGCTCAACTCAATCAAGGACAACTGGTTGACATCATTGAGCAAAACATTGATCCATCCATCATCCGGAAGATCATCGAGGAAGATACTCACCCTACAGATCCAGCTGATTACCTAACCAAAGTACAGAACATCGGTCAAAAGAGACAATTGACCTGCTTCCTAGGAATCACAGGATCATCCAGGCAATGAGACCCCAATGCTATGGATGTAAGTGCTTTAGATGCCGCCTCGGATGAAGAATCCGAAATGGAAATAGATGCCTTCACGAAGGGCAAAGGAAGAATCAGAACCCCTAATTGCAACAAGAAACCACCCTCCTGTTTCAATTGCAGAAAGCTGGGTCACATGGCTAAAGAATGCAAGATACCCTCGACCAGATGCCCAGAATGCACTTGGTCTAGAAGGGGACACAAGCCGCAATGCTCCAAGGCATCCAAAATCCGAACAACCATTGAAGAACCTGCTACATTCTGGGATCAGGGATCCCACGCCATTCAAGGAATGAGCTTTGATGAAGCCAAGGCCTTTTTCTGTGACATGCACAATGTCAAAGACAAGGGAAAAGCCAAAGCACTTTGATCAATCTGGGTGATCAAAGTGACTCTCGATCTGTACATACAATCTCGCCTCTAAATTATAGTCAAATGGGGTCTTCGACTGGTTCAGAGCTCAGCTGGGACTTGAAACCAGCACTTAATTCTATTTACACCCCTGTTGAAACCCCAGAACCACCAAGACGCATATTGAACTGCAATACATGTAGAGACATAGTATTGAAACTCAACATTGCACCTGTAAGGCAAAACCGTTGCTTCAGCAGAATTGAAGCTCTCCTTGACAGCAGAGCTAACACCATATTCATTGATTGGAAATGAGCACGGATCAGGAAGATACCGTTACTTCCGTTGCTGAACCCCATACCGGTATACAATATGGATGGAACACGTAACTTGGCTGGTGACATCACTCATTACACTGAAATAGTCATTGATTTCCAGGGTCATCAAGAAAAGGTAATAGCTGAGATAACCGATCTCAGCAGGCACCAAATGATCCTCGGATACACATGGTTGAAGCACCACAATCCGGACATCGACTTGGAAACTGGTCAAGTCAGGTTGACTCGCTGTCCATGGACTTGCAGAGTCTTGCAGGGCAAGTCTCCCCTTGAGCAATCCATTGATGCACTCGATCGAAACGGTCTCAGGATCATCCACGCGATCAAAAGGGAACAAGAGCAATCGGAAGCCCCAAAACCCAATCCAAAGCCTGAGGGCCTAGTTCCAAAGGCATACCACAAGTACCTCAAAGTCTTCTTGAAGAAGGAGTCTCAGCGCATGCCAATCCGCAAGCCGTGGGACCATGCCATTGACATGAAAGACAACTTTGTACCTAAGAAAGGAAGACTAATTCCCCTATCACCGCAGGAACAAAAAGAAGAATCCGACTTCATCGACGATCAGACAAAGAAAGGTTATATCAGACCGTCTAAATTCCCTCAGACCTCCCCTGTGTTCTTCGTCCCTAAAAAGGATGGAAAGAAGTGAATGGTACAAGATTATCGCTATCTTAATGAACATACGGTTAAGAACAACTACCCACTCCCTCTCATTAGGCAGTTGTCTGAGAAACTGCAAGGAGCTAAGTTGTTCACCAAGATGGATCTTTGATGGGGATACAACAATGTCAGAATCAAAGAAGGCGATGAATGGAAAGCCGCTTTCACCTGTCACTGAGGTTCTTTTGAACTGCTAGTAATGTATTTTGGACTATGCAACTCACCTGCCACCTTCCAAGCAATGATGAACAAGATCTTTGCCAATATGGAAGGTGTCGTGGTGGTCTATATTGATGATTTACTCATCTCCACCAAAACTGACAACCAGGAAGAGCATGATAGGATTGTACTTGAAGTCCTTCGATGACTTGAAGAACATGATCTCTTCGTCAAGCCAGAGAAATGCTCCTTCCGAGTCAAGGAAGTTGAATTCCTAGGCATGACCATCTCTGCTGAAGGAATCAAGATGAACGATGACAAAGTCAAGGCTATACTAGAATGGCTCACCCCAAAAACTGTTCGTGGTGTGTGCAGTTTCTTAGGACCAGCCAATGTCTACCGAAGGTTCATCAAGGACTATGTCCAGGTAGCTCGTCCTCTGAATGATTTAACCAAGAAGGATCAGGCCTTCAAATGAAAAGATTCACAACAAACAGCATTTGATATGCTCAAACAACGATTCACTACTGCTCCTATTCTCGCATTCCTGGATATTGACAAGCAATTCCGTCTAGAGACTGATACTTCAGACTTTGCAACCAGCACAGTTCTATCTATCCTGAAGGACGACAAATGGCATCCCGTCGCCTACTCATCACACTCTATGTCACCAGAAGAATGCAACTATCCTATCGCCAACAAAGAAATGCTGAGTGTTATCCAAAGTTTGGAAGAATGGAGACATTACCTAGAAGGTGCTAACCTCCAATTCGAAGTATGGAATGATCATGCAAACCTTCAGTGGTTCATGAAACAACAAGATCTAAATTGCCAACAAGCTCGATGGGCACAGTACCTCTCCCGATTCAATTTCAAATGGGTATACAAGGCTGGAGCCCAAATGGGTAAACCTGACGCCCTATCTCACTGAGAAGATTACACTGTAGGAATTCAGGACGACAACAAAATGGTTCTCATCATTCGTCCAGAACAGATCGCTTCTACCACTCTACACATAGCCACTGATGCTGATGACATCAGAAACCACATCCGAGATGCCATGGTCCACATCCAAGAATCGGACATCATCACATTATGTAAGAAGCACGGAATTTGTGAAGATCAAGATGGAATTCTCTTCACCAGATCAGGAAAGATGTACGTACCTGAAAACTGAGATCAATGGATGGAGATTGTACGTCTACATCACAACACTCCTATCCCTGGACACCCCGGAACGGAGAAAACCCTTGAGCTGATATAACGCAGCTACACCTGGCCAGAAATGCCAACCCTAGTCAAAGACTATGTATCCAGATGTGACCGCTGCACATGCTTCAAATGATCTAACCAAGCTCCACCTGGAAAGCTGAAACTGCTTGACACTCCACCAGGCCCTTGGAAAGAAATATCTGCCAACTTCATCACGGATCTCCCTGAATCTGAAGGATTTGATAGCATCCTGGTAGTAGTCGATTGATTCTCCAAAGAGGTCAAATTCGTCCCTTGCACCAAGAGCATATCTGCTCTTGACACCGTGAAGCTATACTTGCGCTATGTATGGAAACATCATGGACTACCCATAGGAATTGTGTTGGACAGAGGACCACAATTTGCATCACAAGTAATGAAGGACATTTGCAAGAGATTAGGAATTCAACCCCGGTTATCCACTGCATATCACTCCCAGATGGACGGACAGACGGAAAGGATTAACCGAGATCTACAACAGTACCTCCGAATATTCACCTCAGAAAAACAGGATGAATGGGTCAGTTGGTTACTGCTCACGCAATTCTCCTATAATGCAAAAAAACAACTTAGTACAGAGAAATCACCATTTGAAGTCACATGATCGCATCAGCCAAAAAATGGGCTTTGAGCAGAGGACTACAAAGGCACCAGCAGCTGAGGAACTGATGAAACAGATGGAAGAAACTCTGGAACAGGTAAAAGAAAACATAGAAAAGGCAAAAGCACGCGTGAAGCGTCAAGCAGACAGACACAGATCTCAGGCACCAGATTATGAGATTGGTGACAAAGTTTGGCTCTCCACCGAGAACCTTAAACTTACTCAAGCATTGAAGAAGCTCACAAAACAATGGCTTGGTCCCTATGACATCACCAAGCACATCGGAGATAACGCACTTGAACTGTGACTTCTGAGATCAATGAGGATTCACCCAGTAGTAAACATCTCACGGGTTGAACCATACAAGGAACGCCTTGACGGCCAACCCACATTCAAACCCGGCCCTGTGCAAGTCACAGAGGACAGAGAAGTAGAGTTTGAAGTAAAATCCATCATAGATTCATGATGGAAAGGACGACACTTGGAGTATTTAGTCCACTGGAAAGGCTATTCTGACGAGGACCGCACCTGAGAACTAAAGGGCAACCTCTCCAATGCATTGGAAGCAATCAAAGACTTCCACCGTTCTAAACCTAATTCCCCCCGAACACTTAATATGTCGCAAGCCGACTTCTATTCCTTGTTCGCCTATTGTGGTAAACCGATACCAGAGATTGATCAAACCTGCCTACCCTTTGATCGGCTTGATGTTGATTAACCTGGGGTGTGCCAGGGCAAAAATGCATTTATCCACTGTGATCAACTCTCTGTATACTCGGTCAAGCCTTGCTCCTACAACACGCCTATAACCCAGAATGATCTCAGACTTCGCCCACTACTTCATGCTTGTCCTGTATGATCTTATCTCCTATGGAATCATCTGTTCTCCTGCCATGCCTATCATATTAGTGATCTGGACAAATACCCTCCTATTCATATTCATGATGTCACTCCTATTCACCATCTGGTCAATCATCATCTGCTATATGAAACCTGGAGTTTACCTTAAATGGACTCTCTGGGAAAAGAATGAATCTCACCTTCTCACCTTCAAAATAGAACCCACCAGACATTGGACATCTTGGGATGACAAATGGGAAGAGAATGACCAAGCAGAAAATGATGAACCAGAGGAAGACAACATTGTTGGTTGGAATGATATCCCAGGATGGGACGAGATTGCTGCCTTCAAGGATGATCACCTTGCTCCGGAAAACCCTGATCTTGATGGATGGAATGCTGATGAATGGGACCAGCAACAACAAAATCCCACCTGGTTAGACACCAGCAGAATGGCAGTCCCTGACTTCATAATTACAGCACTGGCTAACATTGATCACTTCTGAGAAGAAGCCCCAGCTTGGCTGATGCTCCATGTACCAGTGCTTACCATTCCATCAGCACCCAAGGAAACAGCTCCTCAGATCATGGAAATTCCTTCAGAAAATGAATCCGAACCGGAAAACCCATTCCCAGATGGTGAACCCATTCCTACATTCCAATTCAACTGGCCTCCAGACAATATTGGTCATATGGAGTCTGACTCATAGAGAGGGGGTAGTGTTATGCTCGCTTTACTTCACCCCTATAATATTTGCCATACCCGGAAATTGAACTCCCAACCTCACTATGATATTGATCACTACACTCCTTATCCTAAGTATTGCCCCTGGCCTAGACTCTCACACAGCCTTATGGCAGTCTGCCTCATGTTTACCTCATGGCAAAACCTTCACCATGTATATCGCACAGCCATGCATCTAGGTGCCTCATGTATTTCATCTCCGCTCTATCACCCCTATCTTCACCTCATGCTCATCTCATGTACTCCTTATGACTTGCCCTCGTCCTATAGGGTATGATTCACTTATCTAGGCTATGCTCCTCATGGTTTCCTCATGTACTATAGCACAGGATATCTGTAGATCTAGTGTACACAAGTGTAAACCCCTAGACAGTATATAAAGCCCAAGCGCACTCGACTGGTTCCCCCAGTCTTGTTCACTTGGAGATTTCCCATCTTCACTCTTGCCACACAAGGTCTCGCCACTTACTTCTTAGTTTGCCATTGAGTGCCACTGACAAAGGTCTCTCCCTTGCTCTAGCTTAATAGCCAGCTCTTGAGTAAGTTTGGTCGTTTCACTTGAACAAGACTCTCATTACTGATACCGCGGAAGGTCTAGCAATCAACACCTCTCGCATCCGCCCTATCCACCACCCATACTTTTATCTTCGCCAGTGAGAAACTGTCTCGCTGTCTATTGATTGAATGGCCACACTAATCTCATTGGATAGTGTCATGCAAATCGGGATCAGCCTTCCCTGCCGCTTTTGAGTTTGCAGTACGGAAACAAGATCACCTACCTTTAGTCAGGATCATTGACTACACTTACCAGGCACTCATTGATAGTATCCTAGGAGGCCCTCTATTCGCCTCACCAGAGAGAGAGATCAAGCAAGAGGAGGAATCCGTTATCCTCACCCTAGTCGAGGAATCCGTCAACCTCGTATACCCACAGGTACCACCGTTCCCTCATGTCAAGGACTACCTCTGGCCAGACTTTTCTGACGACACCAATGCCTTCTTTGAATAGTTCAAAGAACCGGAGGAACTGCCCTCCTATAGGTCAGTATCACTGCGTCTACCACCTGCCCCACATTTCGACACTCCGGTCGATGAAAGAAGGATCGAATTCTTCCAAGGTTGGGAATTTGAAGAGTTTGATTTCTGTTACGTCCCACCACCGGTTTGGCAGGAACCCTTACCCGTCTCACCTCGCTTCCTGCCAGTTGATCTATTGGATCCCAGATATCATGTATCTGAACTAGAACAGGTCTACCAAGACTTCAGGAACTTCTACCCTGAACCCATCCGCTTGCCCCCACCACTTGAGGAACCCGTTGATTGGACATATGTCCGTCGCCGCCTAC